>VXBA01004034.1:494281-516406 GCA_013399895.1 Serilophus lunatus | reverse complement strand
GAGTTAGAGTTGTTTAGCCTGGTGAAAAGGAGGCTCAGAGGTGACCTTATCGCCCTCTACAACTTCCTGAAAGGAGGTTGTAGTCAGGAGGGGGTTGGTCTCTTCCACCGGGCAGCAACTGACAGAACAAGTGGACACAGTCTCAAGCTGCGCCAAGGAAGGTATAGGTTAGATATTGGAAAGAAGTTTTTCACAGAAAATTGGAATAGTCTGCCCGAGGACATGGTGGAGTCACCATCCCTCGATGCGTTAAAAAAAGGCTGGATGTGGCACTTGGTGACATAGTCTAGTCGAGGTATTAGGGCAAGGGTTGGACTTGATGATCTTGGAGGTCTCTTCCAACCTAGTAATTCTGTGATTCTGTTATTCTGTCTGAGTTCAAGAAGCATTTGGATGATGCTCTCAAGCACATGGTGTGATTCTTGTTGTGTTCCATGCAGGGCCAGGAGTTGGACCCAATGTTCCTGATGGGTTCCTTCCAACTCAGCATATTCTGTGATTCTAAAATTATTTTTTGCTGAAATAGGACATCTCAGATACACTGAAGCTCTCAGAAGGAGCTGATGAGGACATGATCAAAATCAACCTCTTTGACGTAAACAAATAGTAATTTTACTTGTAATATATAATTAAAATAGTTTATTTGAGGTTTTCAAAAATAGCAATACAATATTTTGTTAGAGTTTTTTTAGGAACATTAGTGTCCATGAAATGAGAGACAATTCTCTCATGGTCCTTTTGCTTTCAAGTTTTTTAATGTTAGGAATAAACAACCATTTTTTAAAGTTCAAGGTGATTGCTGAGGAATTCTCCCAAGGATTTGCACTGAACCCTTGAATATCAATATCAATGACTCAGAACAGGAAGATATAGCAATATAACTTTGATTATGATATAAGATTTAGTGTGGTTGTATATAAAGATGATTGCAAGGAGGTACTGAAAAAATCAAAAAATACAGAGCTATTAAGCTATAAAATGTTGGATGAAATTCAGTGTCAGTCAATTACCAGTTGCTCTTTACTATACATTCCTGCTGATGGGCTCCAAATTAATGGTTTTTGTGCAGGAAAGGGAGGCTAAATTAATTACGGATGGTTCTCTGCAAGCATGCTTTGTAATCAATAAAGGTAGTGGAATGCAGATAATTACACAAAAAAGTGATCTCACATACAAATTGATCATGAACTTCCATCTTGAGTAGATCAAATTTTCTCCTCTGTCTGCCTCAAAAAGATATATTAAGAAGAAAAATGTCAAAAAGAATCAAAAATTCTCTGCCACACAAAACCAGATTAAGCAGAACAGGACCCTTCATATTGGAAAAGATATACCATAGGGAGCAATATGTAAGTATACAAATCTGTAAAGATCAAAAGGAAGTAATTCTTCTCCATTTCTCAGTTTGTCACATGGCAATAAAATCAGTAAAATAGTTACCAAGTTTAAAGCAAGCAAAAACGAATTCTTTTTAATATTCAAAAAAACCCAAAGGTTTTATTGCTAGGAAATAATGAAAAGGCCAAAAGTATAAACAGCTTCTAGAAGTGATTAGAAAAATGTACATAACTATTTTTTTTTTTTTCACTTAAGTCCTGGCTTACAAAGTTGCTAAACTAATTATTACTGAATACTGTTAGCCAATATCAGGGCAAGTAATGCTCCTACATAAATCCTCAAATTTATACCTTAGTATTTTAATCGTGCAATCTGGCCTGTATAGATTTAAAAAATACACCATACTCCTGTGTCAGCTTGATTCTGAGCATCTTGAGGCCATGACAGTTTTCACACATGGGTTACATAATTGTGTCCAAATCTGAAAGACAGTGAAGTATCTTCCATATTTGCAGGAATGGATATATAGTCTGAGTGTCAAAACTGAGTAAGAGAAGCACCTTGCTATATGTAAGGCAAAAAAAAAAAAAAAAGAGAAAGTTTAGAACTGGAATGAAGATTTTACAAGAGTTCTTAATTTTCTGTTTTATTCCATAGATGAATATATACCAAGTCTTCTCTACTATTTTCTTGAACAAGAACTGATATGCTGAATTCCTTATGCAAAAGCAGAGCATTCAGACAAAATATATAATTATGTGTTCTCGACCAAGATTCATTATGACTAAAATTGGTAGTTAAAAAATCCCATCTATATAGGAATTTTACTGGAAAAAAATTATTTAAAATGATTATCTGAGTTCTCTTATTAGTACTCATTCTCTTTATTTAAAACTGTTGCTAGATTAAAAACTCAAAAAGGCATTAAGTCCCAGCACTTGTTCTAGGAGTAATAAAACTAACCAGTGGCAAAGTCACTTAAGGAAATACTTAGAGGTAGATCTGAATCATCCTAGGCAGATTTGTTCAAACTACATAGCTGTCTAGAAGATTTAGAATGTGCTCTTTTTGAAAAAGAACAATGTCAAATTAGGTTTTGTCTCTTTAAGTTTCAACAGTTACAAAATAAGACTCTAAATCCTTTGAATTACACTTTCGAGAAGTACTGCATTGAATTTGTTAATCTCTAAACCATCTGCCTATTCTTCCCTGTAACCTCATGCTGTCCAGAACAAACTGCAAAATCCAATCCCCAAATCAACTAGAGATGTGTTTGACATTCCAGTGCACTTCTATAATTCTCTGAGAAATATCAGCATCACTAGCTTAAGGCATTTCCAGCTGCACTAAATTCTGGCTATTAAGTTTGTATATACAGGACCAATTGTTTATGGTTTGCTGATGAGGAAGTAATTTGTCAAATTGCTTACATGCTCCTTATGAATCAGATTGGGCAAATTCTGGCAAAGCCAGCACATAGCAGTGGTTTTAAAGTCAAAACCATTTAAGTTTCTGGGATTTGGAGATGTCAAAAAATAATAACATTTGTTGCTGAATGAGAATTAAGATGGAAAGGCAGTGACAGATGATTTAGAGGAGAAAGAACTGTTAGTGTGAAGGAAAATTTTTATCATAAACATGGAGTAAAGCTCACTTTATAGTGAAATGTTAGAGCTAAGAGAATCTCTTGGACTCACGAAAATAGGCATAGGTGGAAGCAGCTAAGGCAAAGTAAGGCTTTCATAATTTTTAATTGCAATAAGTTTATTCTTTCAAAAAAACTATTTATGTTATAGATAATTTAAAGACTGATAGCTCGTATTAAGATTCAGTAATAGAGTTAAATGTGGTTTCACTCTTTGTTTTCAAAAAAAAAAAAAAAAAAAAGAATAGTCAGATTTACCTAAACTTCCCAGACAGCAAAAGAATGGGTGGTATTTGTCTGTAAAATATTTTTCATATCCATAAAAAAACATAGCTTGTGTAATCCTTCATTAAATACTCTTCTTTAGCATTCCTGAGTTGGGATAATGTGATTTATGCTAAGAACCTTGGAAGATGTAAACATTCCATTTGCAAACTTTGGACTCTCAGTCTTCTTTGAATCTCCTTTGTTTTGTTTGAATTTCTCTTGTGAAAAGTGTGCAAAGGGCACGTGCAAGAGATAATTCCAGGTATTCAGAACTTGTAGTTTCACAACTGTGAACAGGGAAAAGAATAATAGAAAAGATGGTACTTTTGGCATTTCAAAGCACAACTAGGGCACAGGAGTAAGGAATCTAATCTGATGATAGAATTGGTGACAAACTCTTGGGTTTGACTCTGCTGGTGATGTTATTAACACACTCTTCCTTTTAGTTACAACCTGGCAGATATGAATATTTAGCCTATCTTTCATAGAACTTGCTTTGTGGAGTGTTTCAGGCTAATGTAGGCCATGGTGGGCATCTGAATCCATTAGCAAGCATTTCAAGAAAGAGAAGAAACCAATAAGCCATATTAGACAATTCAAATCTAGTGATAAGCTAAATTTACAAAAGGCTTGCAACTGTGAAAGTGACTGGGATAGAGTGTATTACTATTGAAATGAACTGTGAAACATAAAAAACAAAGGCAAGAGAAGGCACCTTTTTATTTTTTTCAGTGTATGGGCTATTTTGTTTTCATATTTATTCCAGAAATTGCATTTGTGTAAGCAGTAATACTGAAATAATGAAAACCTTAGTTTTGAAATTACCTTTGAAATTTGGTCTGATCCTTGCGTCGTAGCCTGACATCCTACCCATTAGCTTATCCAGGAAATCCGACGGCGACATTGGCATGCTACGAGATCTTGCACTGTCTGTTTCCTTTGTGGCTACCAAGCTAACAGCAAAGAAAAACAAACAAGTGAAACATTTATTAGAAATTTTGTTAGGGAAACTTTAATTTTAGGTAGTCAATCATAGTTAATTTTTGTATGGACAAGAAAACAGGAAAGCTAAGTTTGCCTTTCGAGTTAGTTAATGTTTCAAAAAAAGTACTAACAAAGGTATTGAAACAGTAAGTTCTTTCTATATCTGTCACTTAATATGCTGGTTTTATTTTGCTAAACTGTATAGTTATAGGTTGCTGTTACTTCTTTCTCAGAACTTCTGAAGATGAATAGCACTCAGTCAATAATTATCAATACGTTATCATAGACCTAGATTATGTCATCTACAGAAATAGCTGTGTATGTGGAATGTCATACTTTGGAGTCTGTTCTAAGATAGGTCTGTTTAATGGGGTAATAGAAGTCTATACAGAAAAGAAAAAAATAGTCATAAGGTTTTTGAATACAATAGTAATACTATCATCAATTTTTTTATGTTAATATTTAAACATAATAAAACAGATCAGTCTCATGAGATTCTTCACACAAACTTAGAGGTTTATTTTCTGTTAAAACAGAAGTTATTGCTACAGTGGGAAAAAAACCTGCAACAACTTACTGAAGAAACTATTTTAGCATGATATTTTCTTCTCTGGCCACATGACAAATGTCATCTCCTATAGTCTCCTTCCATATGCATGCAAAACTCCCACTGACATTCTAAAGTGTGCTCTGCAGAAGATTATTGGCACTGTGATCATTCATGTGGACCCAAAGAAAAAGTCTTTACTGTTGTGAAACTTACTTGAGTGCTGTTAAACACATTGAAAAAACAATACAGTCACTAAATATACAAAAAAATAAAATTTTGAGTAACATTGTGACACACAGTGCAACTAAACCCATTTGTGGCTTTTGGAGTATCAAAAAAGATAAAAAGCTTTGCCTGTTTGTGCTGAATTCTAGTAAAACAAATCTGTTACAGAAAGATTTTAATCTCTTTTACTTACTCACTCCATTGCCTCTATGCCAATACACTATTTTAGAACTGCTTCAATATGCCTTTGTTTGGAAGTAAACACTAGGAATAATGTAAAACCCTTATGAATTTTCTAATTTATAAAACCCTATCCTAAACTTTGATTGTTAACAAAGGATAGGGTTTCAAAATGGAAGAATTCCACACAGGTCTGTATGAATCCAGATGTCATGTGGAATGCAGACTGGGAACGTAGTTTTTTTCTTCTCAAGATTCTGTTACTCAGGTTATAAAAAGTTACATTTTTATGGTAATTTCCATTTAGAAGGTCTGCTAAAATTTTTGTCTTCAAGTTTGAAATTTGGATTTAACATCTTAAATAAAAAATTATTTCATATTAGGTCTTGAGTGTTACAAATTTGGACACACACAGAATATGAACAAAGAAACCTCTGAAATGCAGTGGTCTGCTCATATTTTAATTAAAACTGGAAAACAAGTCTTTTAATAATAATATTAAATGAAATCAGAAACTTAAAATCAATCGTTCTGTTTATTTGCTTATCTAGTGTTTATTCTATGTGTACGCAAGGCAGGGCAATCAAATTACTGTGTGTATACATGACATGTAGATTTTTTTTCTAATATTCATCTATAAGAAAGTTGTATTTCTATTCTATAGGGTATGTACTACAGGATATCTAATCCTATATTTTTATTCTTAATATAAATATCTTATCCAGGAACAAAAATATAGAGAGGCCACTGTCAGCTTCAATATCAACCACTTTTACTGAATGAAAAATTTGTTTGTCCTTTTTTCACTTAGTGAACTTTTTCTAACTCTTTCTTTGTTGTACTTGTAGTTGCCTTTCCATGGGATAGAGTACTTTGAAATTAAGGTAACTAGTGTTGAGAAGGAAAACCAGTAATTGCTGTGACTATGGATTTTCTCAAAGCGACATTTACCTTTTTGCTAAGATAGCATAATTTGCTTTCATTAGTCAGTTATGTCTCAGAATCTTGAAGAATTTTAGTGCCTGCTTATGAAAACAATACATTCAGTATAATTAATATATTTTGTACAAACAAATTTTATCTCAGAAATCAGATGTAATTTGTAACTATGTATTTTTTCAAGGAATTTTTTCCCTGTTACTCAGATTGGTGTGTTATGAGTAAATGCTGGTTGAGTACTGCAGAATTCTGCCCTTTTGATTTAACTTTAATCAAAAACATGTACTTCAAAAATACTATTGGAAAAATAAAACTTTCATCTATCTGAGCTGACTTTAGTAATAATTGCCCACTTAAGGAGGAGCAAGACTTGTTAATACAGTAAAATGTGGGTAAGGCAGTGGATTTTAAGAAGGGGGTTTCTGCTTACAGATTAACAAAAATTTATTCTACATGGTAATGGCTTTTCAGGTTTATTGCACATTGCCTCTGAAAACTAGTTCTCTGGCTAAAGAGTTAGAGAAAGTTACACTCCTTTCATGAGCTAAGAACTCAGCTCCTTTTAATGTTAAAAAGGTTGGACTCAATGATCTCAGAGGTCTTTTCCAACTTAGTTGATTTGTGATTCTGTGATTAATGCACAGAGCTTCGCCTATGACACACAACTATTGCATAAGTCTAGGAATGGCTTTGCGTGACTCCAGAGGGAATTTATTCTGACCTGTCATAGTTTTTAAAAGAATTTGTACATGCATTTTCTAACAAGCAGAATTATAAGAATTTAATATCAGCAAGAATTTTAATATCATACATGCATTCAGAAGTAGGGTACAATGGACTTGTGATTGGCATAAAGATACTATGCTACTTTAAATTATCATGAAAGAAAGCTGTAAATTTTTTGTTCACATGTAAAGGCTTCACATTGCTGAAGTCTTTTATTTGAGAGAGGTTTTAATTTTAACCCCAGTCTTCTGATCATAATGTATAAGGAAAAGCTACCAACCAGAATGCTTGCCCTGGCAGTGATTCTGTGTGGTTTCTGTAAGCTACTGGTAAATGTTAGTAAAAGTTATAAGGAATTAAACCATTTTCCAATTTCAGACTTCGAGCAGTACTTTCCTGAGTGTATCCTGAACATCTTTTAAAAATTAAACCTTACCAAACAACTGAAAAGAACATTTTTAACTGAAGTAGTAGACAAGAAACAAGAAATTGAAAATATCAAAAGATGTATTCAAAAATTATTTGTGACCAGAAGAATTTACACTGTCAAAACTTAGGGTAAAATTTTCTGTTTCAAATAAGCTGTTTCAAAAAACCAGGCATAAATAAAAAATTAGAATCACAAGGACTACAATTACTCCTATCTTTGGTTTATCCTATTAAATCATTATTCATCTAAAATCTGAGGACAGATAAACTTTGCATGCCTTGAAGACTATCAAGATGGAATTTCATAGATTGAGATAGGAAAGTGTCCTGCATCACCAGTCTGTGACAGTGCATGACCTACCAAAAGTTGAATTTGAGTCAGAAACTGTTAGGTCAGACTTAAGACATTAAAAGTGGGATATAAATGTTAGCAGAGAAATCAGCTCAACACAAGAAACATCCATCTTCTTTAGATCAGCATCCACATCCTAAATTCCAAAAAAAAAGGCTACTGATAAGAATGATGTTCAGCACTGTTATCTATGATCTGGGAATAAAATGGAAAATAATTGATGGTTTAAAACTAAGAATGCAAAAAGAATTGACAGAGGTATAAATACTGATAATGTAAAGAGAATAACCTATTAAGTAGAACAATTTGAAACAATTTGAGGACAGATATTAAGAGATACATGAAGTGGGAATCTGGGCAGAGTTGGAAGAAAAAGATGTGTCTGAAGAAGGATTGAGAATTTGTGTAGAAAAACTCACCACTCTGCTGGTAAAGTTCTCACTGCACTATTGTGTTATCCAGTGGTGTGGAAAGATTGAAAGAATAAGTAGAACCATGAAGGTCACTTATTATTTTATACTATATTAATGAGACCAGTTCTGGGACATTTCATCTAATTCCATAACTGAGTTTTAAAAGGACATTAAACCATTAGGAAAGGTACTGAACAAAGTGACTAAGCCATGGCCTGAGAGTTAAGGAAATGTGCTTCAAGAGACTTTAAGAGCTTAATCTGCTCAGTGTATCAAAAAAGAAGATTGAAAAAAATAGCATGATTGGAGTGTATAAATACCTCAAAGACTAGAAAATGCTGGATCCTTATCTAAAGAAAAAATCAATAAGAGACAGACAAAATCAAATGGCAATTTGAATACACAGTTTAATAATAAAGATAACAGAAGATCAAACTGTATCAGCCAAAATAATACAGCTTTCTGGATGAAACAATTTAGCAAAATATAATGGGGTATGATATATATTTACAAAAACAGATTAAATTCAAGGAAGAAATTACGTCTCATGCAGAAATCTTTAGATGTGTCAAAAGACACATAGGAGTTTAATGAACAGAAGCAATGGGCATCATTCCATGTGTGAAATGGTATCTTCTCAGGGTCTTTCTACAGAGAGGCTGGGTTGCAGGCTTCCAATTGCCTGTACTGTAACCTGTAATCACGGTTGCAAGTTATATGTCATAATGTTAGCTCATTTTTCTCAATTCCTTTCACAGTTAGGTATTTGATTTACTAAGCATCTGTATGAGCACCAGCTCCTTGGACATCTATTTTTAAAAAAATATTGAAGAAAAAAAGTAATGGACTACTGTCTGCCTTTGTATAAGAAAAGTAGGTTATATCACTCCAGAAGCAGTTAATTAAAATAGTATAGACCAAAGTGAGGGAAGAAATGTCTTCTTACATAATTTTCTGAGTCTTCTCATTTTGATGCTTCTACAGGTAGGTGACAGAGATAAAGAGAGTATATGGTGTGCTGTAATTATACCATCCACTGTAAAGTTCCCAGAGAGAAGTTTCCAATTCCTAGTTAGAGATATGCTAATTTACCCAAACTACTCTGAGAATAGTTTTCAGTGTCTCACTGATTCATCTTTGGTAAGTTAATTTTCTTTCTTCCATAGTTAAACTATGCATTTTATCTTGAAAATCTTACATTAACGCCAAATTATTGTCATATTTGGCTTTCTGATTTTTCTCATCTGATCATAAATTACTTCATTTGTCTCAAACCCAAACCATTTTCATAATTCAGAGAGGTGGAAGGTTTGCATTTCAAATGCATACTACAGTACTGTTACATTGTGATGGTCCAATAGCTCTTTCATTACTTAACTTATTCTTTCAGACAGCAAGTGTGGCCAAACCCCTGGAGCAACTGGATGTTGTGTTTGTCATCCATTCTCTCCAGCTGATGTCTGAATGTTTTTAATTCACTTTATATTAAAATGGTTCACAAAGAAGCTTAAAGAAATTAATTACACCCTCATTAGGAAAGCAGAAACTGCAGCCAATATGCACTTAGCCTCTCAAACAGCACTACAGAAAAGTATTTTAATAAATTAGTCTACTAGTATTTATTGACTTGTTCACTAATAATGGTTAGGTGAATTAATCTCATGACTACTCCTGATTCTGTAACTGTGATTAATGGTGATAGAATGAATCGATTTTTAAAACAAAAATTATTCAGTGTAACCATGTAATTAACAAGGTCTGCTAAAAGGAAATGTTCCTCAACCTGGCAGTGCTGGATTATCTGGCAGTGCCTTGCATTTTGAAAATTGTAGCAATAAGATTTTGTGGTATAAAGGAAGTCTTTAAAACCTTTTGTAAGCAACATAGGTCTTCATAAAATACACTTGGTAGGATTAATGATAAAAGCAAACATTAAATTTGACGAGGTCAGAAGCATAGGATGTTTATTTTGTAAAGAGAATGTCTCTAATTATCTGATTTAATTTAAGTAGGTAGGAATAGCAAGATCAGAGTTTATAGTAAGCAGAATTTGCACATATTATTTAAGAGCTGTACATAAACCTGACAACCCCCCCTTTTTGACAGGAGAATGTTCCAGTATGATTACTGAAGGCCTCAAGACCATCCAAATTAAAGTGTTCTCCTTGTTTTAACAAAAATAAATCCTACTCTTTCAGAAAGACAAAAACTGACTTCAATTTCACACAAAAAATATAATTCATCAATGTAAAGCATACACAATAATAATTTATTTGATTTCTGTGGATAAAGCTAAGGTTATTCCAAATTTTTGCATATTTTGTCATTAAAGTGCATTTGTTCAGTTAAGTAGCATGACACAGATGTTCTTTTGAGGTGTGATGTGTTTAAACAGGATTTCTGAGATAGCTGTATCAGAGAAGAAATACAACTGCCCGTGTTTTATTGCAACAAACAATTTTAAATTTTGAAAACCTTGAGGATGAGGCACATACTGTGGAATGGAAGTTCAGAAGCAGGGATAAATATTTTTAAAGCAAATATTTTTAAAAATTTCAATACAATTTTAAACCAATCTCTACTGAAAATGAGAATTTCTCATAGAGAACAAAAGACAAATAGACTTCTCTTATTGGAGGCCATTCATTGGCAATATTTTGCTGATTCATGAAAATTCAAGACAATTTTGGGAAGCCAAAAGTTGTGTCAGAGGGTCACAGTTGCACGGATCCAGTATTGAAAGTGACATATAGAATTGTCTGTCAGTGATGTCCCTTTCTAGCTCAGAGAGAGAGAGTTTCTTTTGAGAAACAAAACAAAACTCAAAAATCATCTCCTTCTCTGAATTATCTTTTGGAAAACTCAAACTCTTTACATTATCCGCATTGTGACCATTACCTTTTTCTACTGTTCAAGAAGCGCAAGATCATGGAGATCATTTCCTTCCATCTTCTTCGTATTGAAGCATGAAAATTATTCTGCTTGAATTATGCTTTATTGGTGAATATATTAATTTCATTCTGAGGGACCCAATTAAAAAAAAAAAAGTTTTTGATGGGGAAAGAATAGTGGAAGAGGGTCGTATGTAATAAAACCAAAGACAGTAAATGAAGGAGAAAGTAAGTGCACGAATTATGTACTATAGTTTGAAATGCTTTGGATTGCTATGGAGTGTTTCAGCTTTTCTTAACAGAGAGAAAACTAGAAAATAATTGGGTTTTAAGTCTTCTGATTAAGCCACTGACATGAACAACACTCTACAGGTCAGAGAGCATTATGTTCTAGATAAGGTTAAATTTATATATATTTGTTATTATTTATGACTTGGTACACATATACAAGTACAACACTTTCCTATACCCTCCTTTAAGAAAAAAAATCTCTTAGGTTAAAGGAAGAAAGCTTTGCCCAGAGGATTATGAGGAATGCTGACAAATTAGTTTTCTATTGTAATTAAGATATGGCTTCAACAAACTACAGGTTGTCTCTTTAATTTTCCTTTCTTGTTTAACACATTTATTTTTGACAATTTCAGCCATGGAGCATGTGAATTAGTATAGTTTATGAATTATGACTCTACTCTGAATATTTGTTCATTGTTTTCCCAGAAGCCTCTAAGCTACACCTGTTGTACAGATTATTTTTACTAATGTCCTAAACTTTGGTCTTAGTTTCTTGCCATTTCTTAATTTATTCAACCTAATTTTTGTGGGGGAAGGAGACAAAGCTGACTCAAACAAGAACAGAGAATATTTCAAATGTTCAAATTTTGACAAATCACTCACTGTCCTAAAGACCTACTGAATAGGTTTGGGTTTTGACAACTTTAACTTTCAAATACAGATAGATTTTCCACAAATTCAATTAGCACTTTGTTTTGTTTGGATGGGTTTGGTTTGGTTTTTGATTTGTTGGTTTGTGGTTTGTTTGTTTTTGTTTTTTTTTAGATAGATAACACTTAGCTAAAATGAGTGGAATATTTTTGAAAATAGAAAATTATTTATAGTAGCCTGAGCTTGCATTTCTATCTCCCTATAAAGAATAATTTGGGTATTAACTGAATAATGGATAAAGCTTACTAGATAAACAGCAAAATGATCAAGTAAAATAATTTTTGAATATTATGATTTATTACACCAGATATCCTTCTATAAAAGCTGTCAAAGTTGAACAGTTGCATTTATTTTCACTATTAATGAATGATTCCTCTAATTGATGTAGTGCAGGAACTGCCTGGTGTTTTTCACCACCATAATGAATAGTACTTCAGCTGATGACAGTGAGGCAACATTAGACTGAAAGGTGAATTAATGCAAATGAGACTTTTGACTGGCTAAAACCCGCAACTATTGTTTCTTTAGGAAAATTTTTCCCAGATCAAAGAGGCACTTATGAACTCTGCAAACAGATTTCTACAGGTTATAGCTGATTTGTTGATTCTATATTTTGAATATATCTCAAAATGTGCTTTCAATTGTCGTGGTGCACATTACTATGTTTTCTAGTTCTAATGGATTTTTTTACTATTGTGGCAGTACTCCTTCAGCTTTGCATCTACTAGTTTGCTGCACTCTCACTCAATGGAAACAGTAACAGTAACAAGTGTACATCTGTAGAAAAGGGCTATTTTTTGTAATCATAATTAATCACCAGTTAGAATATCGTAAGTATTCTGTTCTTCCTCTGTTTTGTTTTGCTTTAAAAATCCACTTTTATGAGTGTAAACCATAACCAAAACTGAAAATGCGTTTTTTGCTGTTTCTTCTCTTTTTGTTATTCATAAAAATCTTCACGCAAAATTTTACAATAGACTGAAATTGTTGAGGTTTACCAAAATTAGATAAAAACCTGAGTTTATATTAAACCCTCAGTTTGTAAAGACTGAAGCAAAATTCAATTAAACACTATTCTGTTTGCCTTAGGGAAGCTCTGCTTGTATCAGTCCTGTATCTTGAGTGAGCATGTCAGATGATTCTTCAGAAGATAAGATTTGTTCTCCAAAATAAGCTTGATAAAATATAAGTTCAGTCAGAAAAAGATTAATATAGCCTGAAAAGTCACTCTGTAAAGTTTTATCAAAAATACTCATGATTTCTTTTTATTTTGATTTGCTAGGTAATTATAATATAGATCTGTGTCATTACTACTAATTTAGAAGTTTCATTTAAGACAAAATGTTCCTAGTTGAAAAGAGAGTGGTTTTTTTAAATAGAATTTTACAGAAACATATCTGTTTTATGAAATGCTGGCAGGCTTGAGTGGAATATTGTTCAGTGTGCTTTCTATTTGTCAGCCACAATCAGTTTTCTAATATCAATGGGAATTGAAGTTGGGGCCTTGGGTTCTAATTTTCAAAAACTCTGAGCATCTTCCCAGCAGAAATAGCCGAGATTTTTCCCGGGTTTTGCAATTTAAACTTCTTTTTGCATTGAAAAAGCAGGAAAATCTTTTCAGAGCTTTGGAATTTTTTGTGGTGATGTTCAGCCAGCTGTGTTAATTTACATATGTGGATTAAGTATTTTTTTTCTTTTTATTAATTCTATCCAGGATCAACACTATAATAATTCAGTATAAGACTTTCTTTAACAAACAACAGAGCTGAGCTTCAGGGTGATGATGAGAGTGACAGAATTCATGCCACATAATGACAGAACCCAGTGTTCCTAATGCATGCACTGAAGCATATTCCTTACGGAATAAGTCAGAGAAAATAACGTGAAGGTTAAAAATACAGTGCTGTTAGCCTTTCATGCTTCCACCAAAATTATCCTAGTCCACTACACGCGTTCTCTTTCACGCACAGAAAGTGTTTAAACTTCCCCTCAGATACATATTTAGTCTTTGCTGTTCTAGTCTTCATTATGCCAGCACCCTATTAATTATCATTTAAGTCTTCTAAGCTTCCAGTAAAAAACTCGAAATAAGCTGAGTGAAGGAAAGATCATGATCTGCACTGATCCCCTAATGCCCTGGCAAGTTCCACACCAGCTGAGCAAGGGACCTTATGGGGTCCAGATAAAGCACCCCCTTCCTTTCTCTGGTTGTTCATCGAGGCATTGAGGACAACTCCTCCCCACCCTCGCTCCTCAAAGAGTGTTGCAGGCTTTATTATGTGCAAGACACTTTACATCCTGAAGGAATCATCCCTGTCAAAAAGGATGAAAAAGGGCATTCTACCAATCATTATTTCGGGAATCTGAGCAAGTGCCATTTTGATTACAGATGAAAATTTGAGCATTCTAAGATACAAAGATATGTGTAGAGGAACAACAAAAAGGGGCAAACACATAGAGATATTCTGAGAGTTCATTTGCACAGTGAGATTTTGGGATAACTTTTGGAGACGTATGAAGTCAGTGCTTCACTTGCGATTGATTTCAAAGCTTTTATTTTTACCTGCAACTTACCACTTAGGACACTCTCAGTCAGCAGACAGGTTGCTGGAACAAAACTGGAAGTTTAGTTGGTCCCTGCTAATGAATATGCCTTAATGGATTCTTCTCTGCACTACTGAATCTAATAGAGGACAGTGCAGTTTTGAAAACTTTTTGAAATTAAAATATTTGTCAGGAAAAAAACTAAGGATCTTTTCAATAATTGATTCCACTGTATCCCAGAACATGATAAACCAACTTTTCACAAATTAGTCTCTAAGTTCTGCAGTCATCTACCAAAAGTAATGTATGTAAAGTCATAATAGTTTGAAAAAATCCCAAAATCAACCTTTTGAAGAACCATGCTTGTATAACTCTATTAACTAGGCATCTCTGCTGAGTAGCTAGTTGTGCAATTAAAATTGATCAAAGTTAACTGATGGTAAAAATGATACAAAATTGTAAACAGCCAATTTTGTAGGAATATTTTTGTAGTTACATATTCTGATACTTGTGGATCCTCAGAGATGCTATTTAGGATTATGGTTTTTTCATATGTTACCTTTCAAAATTCAGAAAGGAATATGTTCAAAATATGTTTTACAAGGAACTGGAGATAAACTCTAGACACAGAGGAGTCTTACTCAAACTGTACATATTATATGAAGCCTTGGGCAACTGTGCAATGGGTAGCATAAGCCAATATTTTTTTTTAAGATCAACTGTATTTACATATATTTATATCAAAGAGGGAATGCAACAAAGAGCAAAATATTAAGACAGTAAGTTATATAGTTATAACTACATCTTGAACTTTAATTAGGAAGAGGAAAAAATGAGTTTGCTTTTTTAAATATCATTGCTGTTCTGATTTTGCTTATGACACCCTTCCTAAGTTAGTTTTAACTCTAAGAATCACATTCAGGTTAATAGCAACTAACTCAAGCTGACAGTTTGAGATAATTTGGTCCTCCTGTGTTCTACTCTGCTGTTTCAATAGAAGAGTCTCAGTCTGCTGACTTGATGTTTTCCTATAATCATTGGCTTGTATTAATCAGTAGCCCCACTACTTGTGCCACCCCACTATTCCAACAGTCCCATCAGTGACCACATGACTTTGTCGGGCCAGAGTTTTCTTAACGTTTTCTACCTTTTCTGTAGTCTCAAACTGTTTCCCTTGGAAACTGCATTTTGCTAATGTTTCATGTCACCAGAAAGAAACTTCAGCAATAACAATACTGAAGACAACTGGTCTTTCTTAGGGAAGTTCCTACCTGAACCCAACTCTCCCTGCTGTCCCCATTCATTTTGTACATCAGTGGTAAATCCAGAGAAATAACAGGGTGGTATATTGTATAGAAAAACTGTACAAAAAATGTTGGAGTATGGAGTCACCTTTCCTGGCTGTGTTTAAGAAAAGACTGGATGTGAAATTTAGTGACATGGTCTACTTGGCATGGTGATGTTTAGTCATAGGTTGGACTTGATGACCTCAGAGTTCTTTCCCAACCTAATTGATTCTGTGTTTCTATGATTCTGTCATTCTGTTCCATTTCATTGTAGATTATGTATTATTATCCTGTTTGCTGTCGTATTCACTGTGTGTGTTGGAGCAATTCATTAGACATCTACTAGAAAAGTAATAATAAAAGGCATTCTTTTATACTTTTATAAAGACATGTTGTCTATTTTTTTACTTTCTTCCTCATTCTTTTTATCCATACTACTCTAGCATTTCCATTGCTACAGCGTCTAAAGACATCAGCCAGAAAGGACCATATTGCTTCAGAAGCCATAAAATATAATGGATTTTTACTAGGAAAAGAGTACAGTCTTAAAGATTCTCACCTCTTTCAGTCTTGACTTTACTGTGCAGACTGCTCTGCTTCCTGATGTTCTTCTCATTCTTCTATTTTTGTCCTGCATTCTTGTTAAACATATTTTTCAGCTGTGTCTTTTCCTGCTCTCTGAGATGCTCCCTTTCTGCTGGTAGTTAATATCGTCAAAAAGGTGCCTTTTACTTGATCTATTCATGATGCCTACATATCAGTAAAAGTGATATCTCCTATTTCCTATCTCCCTTTACTGCTCCTTTCAATAAACATCATGAAGGTCAGTAGGAAAAGCAGTAAAGAGGACAAGAAGCAACACACACAAGTGCTCTTCATCATTTATTACTTGAGAAAAGCTGATTTGCAGGAATAATTCCCCATAGATATTATTGCATAATACTCAGTAAGGTCATTTGAAGCTTGTATTCTGTGTCTGTTAAAATAAGAAGCTCTACTCTTGTAAAATTTTTCATTCTTTCTGATTGTCATGATTCCTAGAATGCCTGGACAACACTAATCTGATAGAGGAGCTATTACATTTGTCCTCATGCAGAAGCATAGCACTTATCTCACAATATTACTTGCTTTCAGTTGTTAGCATCAACTGGATAGGAATGAATTATGAGAGGTTGAAAAGTAATAGAATGTTATTAGCACTGTACGACTTGAAAGATTAATGGTTTTAATTGAAATTTGTTATTTAATTTTCTTATAGTTTATAGTATTATACAACACAAAACTATACACGAAATTCTTTCCCAAAATTATAAACATAGCAGCCACATAGAAAAATAACTAAGCTTTTATAGAAATAAGGAATGGATAGCAAAAGTTCTGATCAAATTTGTACTTGTGATAAAATTCCTAATTGGTACAAAGGGATTTCAATGTCTTCACTGGTATAGTTGAAATACAATAGAATTTGAATGATATATTCTTGGTCACAAACACCCTACTTCATTTTTCTCTGGGTTTTGGAAAGTACAATGCCTCCTTATGGATACATGCAAGGGAACCCCAGCTCTCTCCTCCTAACGTTATATAAAGACCCTTCATCACATGGTTTTGACTACCTGGGCTCAGTGCGAGCTCTGGTAGCGCAGCAGCACAGCTTTGAAACAGAGCTGTTTGTGTCGTTTGTATTGTAGAATCCTCATCAGGGTTCACTTCTCTCAGGACTTGGCTTTGTTTATTTTTTCCATGTTTGGTTTCCCCTCTTTTTTCCTCCCTCAAGAGTGCTGGAGAGATGGTCTTGGTCTGTACATGAGCTAGTGTCCAAGTACACTTTCACCCAATCTTGTACCTTCATAATTTTGATCCTGAGCCTGCTCTGCTGACCTGACTCTTTGGCTTTGACCTTGGACCTACCTCTTAACTCTCTGAGACGTTAAATCTTTTTCATTAGGACCTGGAGCCTGTCATCTTATTCGTTTCACAGAAATCATCTTTAAATTTGAGTCTGAGCTGATGAGGAAATGTACTGTGCCTCAGTGCTCTCATCTTGAATGAATACATATTTTCACACTTCTATTCAGATCTTATTTTAAACAGACACATTTATTGTAGGCATCATTCTTAACATATTAATAAGCTACTGAAGTCTTGTTAGAACACATGAATATCTTTTCAAAGATGTCTGTGATGCTCTGTCAGTTTCAATAGTTTTTTGCTGTTGTTTTTTTCTTTTTTGTTATATGAAGGAACTAACACTGGTTTAAAAGATATGGACTTCTTTTTCTTAAAGCTATTCACCTGAAATCAATTTGCAATGAAATGCAGGAACAATTTCAAAATCGGTTAATTGTGAACTCAGATATCCTGCAGAACTAGGTTTCATGGAAATTTTTTCCACAAGAATCTGGTTTATAAGAACAATTAGCTGTGCCCATGATAATGTTTCTTTCAATGTAAGGCCAATGCATTAATGAACAAGGAAAAAGGCAACAACCCAATTGTGATTAGGTTGTGATTCTTGGTCTATGCTAATATGGATAACTAAAGAAATACAACATGAGAATCTATTTTACATTTCCATAGTGCCACCTACCTTTTCAACCTGGCTTTCCCCATGCACAAATCTACATGTTAAATCGATGAGTTACCTCCTTTAGAGAAAACAAGTCCCGGGCAAGTTTGTGATAGTGTTGTTCTAACAGACAAATGCTGGTGCTCATGCTAGTTCATGAGCTATATAAAACAGTTTGACTCACAAATAGGATATTCATGTTGACTCTAGAAATATGATCTTACTTTCTTCATGACCTTTTGGAATCCAGGCAAATCCAGAGGATTTTTTTGTTAACACTATTACTTTAATCAGAATACTCAGTCTTAGATGTTATTATACCTTCAAACCATATCTCAGAAGTAATTTTCCCTCTTTGGTAGTGAATTATATTTAATTTTAGTTTATATTAAATTATTTTCCTTAGGCTTTACCCTCTTTTTTACATCTCCACCCTCCTAGTATCACACTGGAGCTTGGACTGCCAGTCCTTACTAAGCAATATTTTTTTTTTATTTGAGGTCAGATTATAGCTTTTCTCCCTGTCCTCAAACATATTGCATAAATCAGACTTCTGTGTCTTTTCACTAGTATTTTTCATGTTTAAAATGATTAATATATGATCAAAAAATGTTATTTATCTATGACATAGCAGTACAAATATGCACAATAATATGAAAGACTATTAATAATCACAGAGTCATTAAGGTTGGAAAAGACCCTGAGATCATTGAGTCCAACCTTTGACATGATATTCATATCATGATATTCATATCACTATGTCAACTAGATCATTGCACCTCAGTCACATGTCTAATTGTTTCTTGACTACTTCCAGAGACGCTCATTCAGCCACCTCCCAGGGCAGGCTTGGCAACCCTTTCAGAGAAGAAGACTGTCCTGATGGCCAACCTGAGCCTCCCCTGGCATCGTTTGAGGCCATTTCCACTTGTCCTGTCGCTCCTTGCCTGGGAAAAGAGACTGATCCCCACCTTGCTACAACTTCCTTCCAGGCAGTTGTGGAGAGCAATAAGGTCTCCTCTGATCCTCATTTTGTCCAGGCTAAACAGCTCCAGCTCCCTCAGCTGCTCCTCATGTGACTTGTTCTCTAGACCCTTCACCTTGTTGTGCTTCTTATGTTTTATTCTTTTTACAATGTCTTTCAGAAATCAAATTAACAATTAGATCCTACAATAATCAACATACATCTTATTTCAGACATTGTAATTTGAAGAGTCTTTTGATGTGGGATGGAAAAGTAATTATTTTTTAGAAAAATAAATCAGGTGCAGATTCCACTTGTGAAGCATGCCAGTCTCAAGACTTTGCTCATTAACATAGAAAGCCTGTAACTTTATAGTGAAAAAAATACATTTTGATTTGAAATGAATGATACCAAAAATAAAGCTAAACATCTATCTTCACAGGCTTATAATTCTAACAGTAATCTTAAACAGCCTCAGGGCTGTTAGACAAGTATTGAAAGCTTTTCCTGTTAGGAAAGTCTTCTAACACAGCCTTCTGCTTCTTAATGAAGAGCAGAAGAGTTTCAATGTTGGACAGTGTAAGAGAAGATAATATTTTTTTTCAAAATGTCTGATCAAGTAAAACACTTAGGTTTTGATTGTTCCTAGAAATTCATTGCACATCCATCTTGTAATCCAGTATTATATAGGTGCTAAGGCTGGAGTCTTTGTGTCTCAAAGAGAGTGGAAACAGCATTCTACTATTCTCTGTTCTTCTTTTCTCTAATGAGAATCATTTCACAAGGCTTATGCTGGAAAAGAACTAGAGTTAATGGCTTCAGGAAACTTGAGAATTTGACAGTTTTTAATATTTTAACTTTTTTTCCCTCCACTTTTTGCCATTTTAGAGCACGGGGAAAACTCCTGAGTGTCTTGTACTAATTCCAGTTTCTCATGTGATATGACCTAAAGTCACTCCAGAAGTCTCTATATTGAGATTGATATGAAAGGTATACATTGATTCTGAGCCCTTTTCTGAACTCTCTCTCCAACTATACAGTCCTTGAGCACAATAATCATGTTCATTGTCATAAAATGACAATTTAAGGGCAGAAGGCTATTATAATGTCACAGTTATCTGGACAACAAAGAGAATAGTTTGAATTTATGCTAAATAAGGTATCTGTATACATTTGGAAACAATTCAGTGTTAGTCCAGAATTATATGATGAGAAATACCTGTATGCTTTTCAAAATTGACTTTAAAGCTTTTTTTTCCCCCTTGGAATAAGTGTTTTTACATCATTAAAATAAAGGATAAACCATTCAATAGTAGGATGGCATTTAAATAATACGCAGAAGAAAACTAAGTTTTATAAGTACACTGAAATAGAATAATAATAACATGGTACTGTTCGTATTGCATACATTACACGAGGGTTTGGTCATCTCCTCTGAACATTAAATACTCAGTGCAACTGGAAAATTCAAACTGTAACAGATATGAATTTAACTCTTTCCAACCATATCATGTGACTCAGTTTCTCGTGGCACAATTACCAAAATATCACACTATAAACTATTTAGGTTACTTATGCTGATAGAAAGCAGATTATTAAAGTAACTAGAAAAAGAAAATATTTCCTCTAAGCCTGTGAGCACTTGTGAAGTGTGCCATGATTGTGGGGCACTACATGCTGCTGTATTAACTTTGTGGTTATAAATCCCTTAACAGTCTGGCATGTTATATGCCATACTTTGTTTATTGTGATACAGAGCTAAAATATGTGTTGAAAACAAGCATGGCTAACTGCATTTTCAGTGAATACATGATGACATTGAACTATGTTTCTTTACAGGTGTGATATTTCTTTTACAGTTTTCCCTCACAGGGGGAGTCAAGTTTATTTTAGCCAGCTATCACCACATTTCCAGAGCTATGTATTAAAAGAATGCTTATATTAATACAATAACATTACTTAACCTAGAAAGAGTGTGTTGGACAGAAAAAAAAGATGTATGAAGCTCAGTCTTCTACTCAGGTTATAATTATAGATATGTTGCCATCTTTCATAATACAAATCCTAGACAGTCAGTAGTACAGCAAAGGCTTTCCCTCTTAAGGGAAGTTCTTTAGACCATACCCTCTCTTCACCCAGCTCGCGTTTTTCTGTTTCTGGATAAGACTTCTCTGATCTAACGCAATCTGTCATTTTCTTTTTACTGAAAATAACTGACACTAATAAGGAAGTTCTATATGTTCCCAGCTCAGATTATCTTTTATAACTTTTACATATAGACACTTTGCACCCGAAGAATTTTCAATACCACTGATGTTATTATTCCTGTTAAGAACAGTGATAAAATTCACTGATCATAGAAGGAAACTCTAGCTGCGAGCAGGTGAAGGAAATACACAGCCTCCTGCTTGCATAATGCAAAACGAAATTCGAGGCAGCTCGATGTTACAAAGTCATTAGAGAGGCGGAGATGCCACGCATTTAGTTTCCGTGCCTACAGCCTGCCTGCCGAAGGCAGCCGGGCGTTCGTGGCGAGGAAAGGCTGTGCCCGCAGCGGCTTTCCGCGACAGTCCCAGGCGTTTCAGCTGCCCGAAAACCGGGAAGGAGGACATCTTCCCAAAGAGAGCAACTCACCTGAGCAACTCAAGAAAGCAACTCACCTGAGCAGTACAGCAGCTTCCCACAGATAAAATCCAGAGACAGCCGCGCGGAGGTACCTAATCCGGGCCATGCTGCCCGGAGACGCGGCGGAGCCCGGGAGCGCCGGTGTCCGGGGCATCGGAGGGGCTCCGCGGCGCGGATCGGCGGGCGAGGGCGGCGGCGCGGCTCCCGCGGGCGGGCGGCACCCCAGCACCCTGGAGAGCTCCGGCGGCCCCGCGCC
>VXBA01004034.1:461137-494213 GCA_013399895.1 Serilophus lunatus | reverse complement strand
GGGCGGGGTCGGCTGTGGCCGCCCCCCGGAGAGCGCCGCGGAGAGCGGCGGGGCGGGACCGGGGGCGGCGGTGTGGGCGCTCCCTGGAGGGGCTGCCCCGGGGAGAGGAGATGCTCCGCCGGGGGCCGGGGGAGGGCTCTGTTGGGGCTGGCGGGGGATGTGTGTTCCGAGAACGGCCCCTGCCCGAGCGCCTTCCCTCCCGCAGGAAGAGAGGCGGCGGGGCCGATGCCTACCCTGCGCACACTGTCAAAGAGCTGGGATGAACTCATTTAACCTCGTATCTGGGAAAGGACTGGTGAAAGAGGGGTGCTTTTGCTTTACCTTTTGCTGTAGGGCAAAGGTACGCTTTTTCGTAGGAAATGGATGAGTAGGGGAAACCTATCTCAGTGTTTCAGTACTTTGAAAGTACTGTGCTGATTGACGCAGGAAAAGTATATCGTGTTCTAACTGACTTTTTCAGAAAAGAAAGATGATCAAGGGCCGCAAGGTGGACTAGGAGGGAAGTCCAGAGTTTGAAAGTTTGGCTGGGGAGGAGAGTGGATGAGATTGTGGGAAGGAACAAGGGAAAGAACATTGTGAAAGGAAAACCGGAAAGTTATTGATGAGAAGAAGGAGGAACAGAGAATGAGATTACAAGTACAGGTGACAGTAGGAAAGAGAAGAGAATCACAGAGTATTCTGAGTTGGAAGGGACCCGCAAGTCCAGCTCTTAAGTGAATGGCCCATATAGAGATCAGACCCGTGACCTTGGTATTATTAGCACCATGCTGTAACTAAAAATTTCATGCAAACCAGGAACTACTAGAAAAGGGATATGGCTGTATCAGTTGATGTGGAGAAATACTGTTTGAGAAATTCTTGTGGGATTCTGTATGATTTGTGCATGAAGTAGGATTAAAGATTTGTGAGAAGGGGCTACATCTGGAGAGGGACAGAAGAAGAAAATATGTACGAGATTGTCAAGTAGGGATGCTGTGAATGAACCTAAAAATATGGCCTTCAAGCATCCACATCATGTCTGAGAGAGCCAATGAAAGCAGAAATCTGGGGGGACCAGTTCAGGGACAGACCTCTGCATCTGTGAACTATGGCTGGCTGGGCATATCCCCCTCTCCTTTAGTGCCTCAGTATAATATGTGAACTTGTTTTTTCCTGTACCACTAATTTGTCTTAGATAGTAGCCCCACTACTTGTGCAGCTCAATTAGTTGCACAACCATCATGATTATTTCATGCCGGAGTGTTATTAAAATTATTAAAAAGCCATATAAAACTTATGCGCCCAAGAAGGAAGCAGATGTGGAAAAAGGCAAAGGTTCAGCAAGATAAGGCACATGAAGCAAAGTAAAAAAACCTGAAATTTGAGGGGAGTATAATAACCTCATTACAGAGAAAAGAAGATGGAAAGACAGAGAGTGAAGTATAGAACAGCTTTTAACACAGAATAGAAAAAAGAGATTAAAAGGTCATTGAGTAGGGAAGATTCAGGAAAGAAATAAGAAATGGGGATTTTATGCATTCCTTATATCCAAAGATAGGATGTGAGTTAGAAAGGGGGTATTTAATTGGAAATGTTGAAAACAATCACATGTTCCGTCCACAGGTACGTTGTCTTTTTAATTTTTTTATAATTTCAGAAATGTCCTACTTGTAGCTTTCACATAAGGTCTTAACTTCCATTTTCACAATATCCTTATTCTTTTTTCAGCTCTTCTTCAAGATTATTCCAGCAGATATTGCTAGATAATAATGTCTGCCGTACAATTTAGAACAAAATTCTTTGTTAATACGTATTAACTGTATGGCTGAAGAATGCACTAGAATATCAGTAATTTATTTCTTCTGTTCCTTGAACTTTTAAAATTAGTAGTAGTTTCATAAAGGCAGGGATGCTTTAAGTTTCTAGGTCCACTTTATAAAAAGTTGATCCTTTTTTTCTTGTTCTCTGTGCGGCCCTGGGTGGCAGCAATCATCAGGAAAGGGACTTGTTTAAACTGTTGACTGAAAACCTTACAAACAAAACAAAGAATCCTTCAATTTACTCAAGCACAGTGTGTCAATGCAGGTGCTCTACGGAGTCAGAGTACTTCCATTGTATATTCAGAACAGTTAATTCCTATCTTTCCCCTTAAAATAAGTATGCAGTGAGGCTGCTTCTCCAGGTACTGTTTACCTTTGTGCATTATGTATTTAAAAAATGAATTGGTCTATCATTTCTTTTATTTGCACTGAGGCAAATGCATTTTTAGTATGGTGCTATTAGTAAAAACTGCCACAAACTGTCCACATCTCTAATTGGAACAGTTCTATTAATTATAAATACAAGCTATTCTTTGGATATGCAGTGTTCAAGCTTCTGAAAATCCTTGTGGGAAAAATATGTGCTTACGTGTGTTTTAAGTAGAAACTTTACCATTGCATCACTTTGTTCTGCTAAATAAGACTATTTTCAAGCTTTTGAAAATTTTCTCAGGGTGATGTTGAATATTAAAATACTCTCTTCTGAGTGAATTCAAACAGCTCACCTTGATTTATAAAATGGTTCCAGTTCAACAAAATACTTAAGCACATACTGTTGAATTCAATGACATTAGAAAGAGAGAAGAATACTTCATTTTTAATCACAAGCTTTGATAAAATGTTCTCTAATTGTTGTGCTTTAATTCAATATCCTTTTAATTACATCCTTTTAGTGTTTGCATGTCACCATTGGTAGACCTATGTGTTACAAAAGCTAAACAAATGGCTTTGTCCAGTCTTTAGAAGATCTTTATAGTATCTCTTGATGCTTCCGGCAGTTACATTAAATTGAAAGGTAAGACTTATTTTGAACATCCATTTTAAAATCAAAATCCACAGCACTTCTTCATGGCATAAATATGTCTCAAATATTAATGTAGTTCACTTACATATGCCTCAAATACCTGGATAACAACATCATGAAATATTGCTCATCATTCAGAACATTGTAACCGCTATGTGTGTACCATATGCAAACAAAGCTGAGCTGTATAATTTACTTTCAGTAGTACTGGAGGTTAATTGAAGTACAAACGGAAAACACTAGTATGTCAAAATAAAGTTTTCACCAAAATAGTCTGATGTAAATTTCTAATTCTCCTTATAACCAGCAGACTGTGTAGCTACTATTTCTCCAGTCCAACTACAATGTAAGTAAATCACTTGTATTTATGAGCTTGAGAGACGTTCACCAGGAGTAACCTGGAGCCAAAAATGCTTTAAGGTTACTGGAAGATGTTCTAATGTGAATCATAAAAATGGATTAATCTTTTTTTTGGTCTCCAAAATGAGCATATTTGAAAATCTTTGTATGTTTGCACTCAGCAAAAGATAAGACAGGCAATTTTATAGAGTACCTCACTTTATTAGCATGTAATTTATACAACTGAATGCAAGATCATGCAGCTACTCAAAAGTATCCATACAGAGGAACCAAAGCGCACGTAAGGATGGAAGGATTACTTGTTGTGCTTTTTGATGTGACTGAGTTCTTCTGGAATATCACGACAAACTAACTATAGAGTCATTTTTATCCTCATTAGTCATGAGAAGTTGCTACTAACATTTTCGTGGCCCCAGTCCTAAACATGTTATAGTTCGGTATGTTTAAATAATCATTCCGTCAGAAGGCAGCTGACAAATTTGAAATGTTTCTGAAAAGAACTACAACGATATTACAATTTGGAATACTTTCCTAATATAAGATTAAAGAAATTCAGCTTGTAAAACCCAGAAAAGTTTAGAGATGTCTTTAGAAACCTTCATGAAGTGAAAGCAATTGTGAAGTGAAGGTAATTTTTAAAATAAATAGAAATAGTAAATTAACAAGACTGGAACCTGATAAAAGATGAACTCAGAATAGAAAATGAATAATCCTACTTTGAAGCAATTAAAAGATTGAAACAACTAAAAAGGGAGCAGAACTGACCACCACTTAGTCTTTAGATCTAGGTCAGCTGTATGTTCTGGGTTCCATCCAGAAGCCACTGGGTAAAATCTAATGAGCTTTGAGATTAATTTCAATTCAGCAATGGCTCCAGTGTTAAAACATGTGAACCTATAAGCCCAAAATATTTTGTAATGAAATATTCAGCTACAAAGTTAAAGTTATTTACTTTTTGGAAAAGCAATACATCATCCTTACAAATATTATATTGGCTTTCAAGCTGACAGTTGAAACCCACATGTATCATAATGGCAAGGAACAAAGACCACATGTGTGTAGTTTTTATCACACTTGTATTGCCAAATTGAACATTCCAGCATTTTAAGAAGGTGTTGTGATGGGATATGACATCACTGTAGTTTTAGATACTGGTTTTACTGAGACATGTTTGATTATGTTAATTAATCTGCCTTTCTCAGTATACAGGATTCCCCAGGATGTAATTCATTCAAGTGTGAAACCCCAGAGGCTTTGACCTATTACTAAACACAAAACTACAAATAGAATAGATGTTTTTCAGTAAACCCAGTCCTAAAATAGAAAGGCAAATTTAAAAATAGGAGAATAACTTCACTAAAAAGAAAAGTGTAGTTTTTCAATGTACCTCAATAAGAAAGAAAAGCCTTAGCAATGTATTTCAGTCTCTGAAACCAAAGTGAGGACTCTGCATAAAAACGTTCTCCAGACAGTTTTCTCCTGAAGAAATAGAGGTGTTCACCTCAAGGCTGTAATAGAAAACTCTTCAAAAGCAAAGGCAAGTCTTGTGATAACTAAAATAGAGTTTTAGTTTAATTTGCTTAAATGTTGTTCATTGCATTTCAATTTGGGATGCATACAGAAGAATTGTTTCTAATTCATGGTTAATTAAATTTTCAGTCTTTTAACAAGCAGTGGTATGAACATCAGATTGCATGTATTCTTCTTCATATAATTTTTCTCTCAAGCATCTCCTATCTTATGCCTTAATTTTCTTTAAGTCAGTTCCCCAGCTCCAGTTGCAACTATTCTGTCCATCATGATCTTTAGATCTGTGTAAATCTGTATGAGACAGTAGTCTCTGGGGAGGTGGGTTATAGCAGTAGCAGAAATTAAAATGCAAATAAATGGTACTCTTAATACCAGAGCTCATCCAATGTCAAGAAGAGTGCTGTATTTTAGAGTAATAACATATCACATGTGCATAGCAAGTGCATATACAGAAGAATTTGAAAAATACGTTGATACTGGGAGAACAGATTGGAAACTTCAGTGAAAACTCCCACATTCTAAATAAACAGGTATATAAAAATATCACTTTTTTAATATCTAAATATAAAATTGTTGTTAAATATTAGTCATTATAGTTACAGAAACTATGCAAATATATTCACTTGATATGAAGACAGCTAAGCAAGTATAAAAATACAGTGTACATTTGTATGGCAAAAACAGTCATCACTGGGAAAAAGAAAGTGCTGAAGTGTAGATGTAGCTGATATGTTTATGTTCACTAGGTTGTCTTGGCTGCCTCAGAGCAAAATCTGATCTTCCGTTTATGTGCATTTAAACTCAGTTTCTGTTAGATAATAAGAGTCAATAGGAATTTAGTATTTTCTCTGTTTTACACAAGAGAACAGAACAAACAGTGGACTATAAAGAGGGTAGAAATGCACAGAGTTCAACCAAAAGCAGAAAGATCTGCAAACTAATTTCATACTTCGTTATTAGCTCCATTTATTATTCTAGGCTTCAATCTGTAAAACTCTGTTTAGCTCAAAGCAAGTGAGCTGTTCTGCTAGAGTCAGCATCCCTGTGAGTATTTTGTTGGCTCAAGCCTCCAGGGAGATCATTCCTGCTAGTTAGTGAGTGCTGCTCTTGTTTGGGTTTTTTGAATTTAATTACTCCTTGTAACCATAGCAGAACAATTCTCATATATCCAGAAGAATCTGCCATTTTCCCAGAGTGAACCTTTAAATTCTTTCGATTTTCTTGAGTGGTTTTGGTTTTTTAGTCTTTTTCTTTTTTCTTTTAATTTGCCCGTGGGATAGTTTTGTATACAAAAAAAATTAACAGAGAAGCAAATTGTACCTGTACAAATTAACTCCCATGGATTTTGGTGCTACAAATATGTTTGCTCGCATGTTTAAAACATAGTATGCGTTGGGACCATTTTAATGATGCAGTCTGTGCATCTTATGATGAAAGGAACAAAGACACCTCAGTGTTTTATATTTTAGGCTGTGTTGTTTCTGCTTGGAGACATTTTTGAAATCTGTTGGTGTTGGAATACCTTTGTTTCTAGTAGAGTATTTTACATTAAAATGTAAAAACCCCACCAAACCCCCAAACACACAACTTTCGAAAAGCACTTAGTGCCCATGAACAGATGCAGCAAGTGTATGTGAAAAGGAAGGATTTAAAGCTGGACACACGAATTTTTTTACCCTGCCATACTTTACAGCATTTTTCTCATTCATCTTAAGAGTACAGATTTTGCAGCATGTTCTGGAAGCTGAGAGACACGAGTATGAATTTAAGGAGAGAGTGAATACTAAAGATGTAGAACAAAGTGGAAAATCTCCCACTAACTGTTCTCTCTCTCACTATGGTATTTGCTCAGCTCCACTGTTTCTACTGACTGTACACAATGCATCTAACATAATGACAGAGAAAGGACATAAATCTATTAAGAATATTATGAGCTATATACACTTTTGATAACCCTTTATATTCTTGTATTATGTAAATAGGTTGCAGGGAATCCTTTATAATGATGTGGGAAGTGATTCCAAATTATAAGACCTGGGCTAACTTAAGTTTGTTAGCTGCCCGTTACCTTATAAACACTGCTACTCGAAACTGAGTCTAGGAGTTCTGACTGAAAACCAAACTACTTTTGTCCACTTTTTCCTCAGTGGTTTTTGACATCTATTAACCTATTTCAGCTAATTAATTTGCTGTAAAATGTAAATGTAAAATGTATTATTTTGGTAATAATCATTTACATTACATTGTATTCATATGGATTACTGTTTATATGGAATGAGTGCTTGATAACGTATTTTTGACTTGTTTATAAGAGTTTGGAGAATTGGATCATTTCCATTGAGGTGTAGCTGTCCATCTCCCTGACGTTTCCTCTTCAGCAATTTACTTAAGAATCCTGCACTTGGAAGCTCTTTCAAGAAAAATAGTAAATGAACATTGTCTCTGAAACTAAATAGAACAAAATACAACCATTTCTTACTGCTCTCTACAACCTACTAGATATTTCCATTTGAGTATAATATAAGCTATAACTATTTGGAAAAATTTGAAATAGCTTGTGAAAGAGAATTCTCAGCAGACTGAATTGATAGAACACACCAAAATATATATTCCTTTTACAGTAAGTGACTTAATACCTCAGGATTTTAGAAAGTGTGTTCATGTGAGCAATCCCGATGAGGTACATAGTGAACTATATCTTCATAAAACAACATTAATATATTTTCACAAAGAAACTTGAGTGTACCAGTGAGAACTTCGTCAAGCGAGAGTAAAAGCATCGTCTTCAGATTTGCTGCTGAATGAGTTTAGAGGAAAGAGCCTGAAAGAATAACAAGTCAATTGCAGGTTTAAGACTCAGTTTCAGTTTGAATGTTTTTCCTCATCCATATCCCTTTTTAGAACCAGTCCCTAATTTCATAATATGTCAGATCCCAATAAACAATAAAATACCTCATAACTCACAAGATTTTGAAAACATTCGTGTCAGATAGAAAAACTTTCAGCTGACTGATACATGTTACTATCTTCTTTTTATTTTTGTTGAATTCAGCTGGACTTCAAAATTCTAGTTTCTATAAAAGTTGTTCCTGATCTGAATTGATGGTTTAAGGTTTTGAGGCATCAAAGTCAATTATGCATGATGTCTGAAAGTTACACATGTAAGTGCAAGCAACATCACATAAATAATTTTTCTTTATTGACATCAGGTCTTGAAGATAAAGGCTTGCTACATATTAGAAAGGGATTGAAAAGTTTCTGTTACAAAGAAAATTTTCTATTGTTAGCAACTTTTAGCAATTATTTTAGTATTGTCTTACAGTGGCATAGTTTACTGGTAGAATTTATTATAATTATGTATTATTATTAATTTTACTAGTAGTTGTTGAATGGATCAATTCGTTAAAAACTGTGAAAGTAACAAATGTCAATGATTGGTTTTGATTATTCTATTTTATTCTTTCTTTATGTAACTTTATGTACATTATTCTTTTGATTTTAGTGATAATGTTCTGTTCGTACAGGCACCATACACCAACACAGTCTGTTGATCATGTTCACTGCATTTTTTAAATTTTAGCTACTATCATATCAAAGTATAAAAATCATTTAAGAACTTTATACAAAATATGTTAGAAATTCATAAACATCTTGAACCTCAAAACCCTCAAAACTTTGTCTCCTCTAAAAGAAGAGTTTTAAGAAAAACTTCTGATATTAAAATATTGAAAGAACCTCTATATCTGGATATGTGTAAATGTGTTTCCAGATTATTTCTCCCTGATGACAGCTTTCACCACTCTGCTCTATTTCACATTCCAGACAGAGGCTAATGCAACTACAGGCAGAATCAGATGTTCAGCAGGTGAATTAAATTAAGCTCTTAACAGGTTAACTTAAAAAGCCTGGACTCACACGCTACTACTTTCTTTATGTAAGGAAGGACAGATCAGATGCACTCTTCTGATGTCCTAAGCTGCTGAAGTAATATAGACACCCAAAGAGGTAATTAACAGGGTTTTTTAACAAAGTTTTATCTTGTTATTCTTTGTGTATATTTTTTTTTTTTTGGTTGGGCTTTTTTTTTTGTGAGGGTTTGTTTAATAGAGTTCTTCCTGTTGCTGAACTGGTGTTTGTTCTTTGGTAATATGGTTCTTTGAAGTTGCCTTAGGTTGAAGTAGCTTTCTTCACATGATTTTTTTATTTTTTTATTTTATGAGTATTTTTTGAGTACAGAGACCCACCACACAGTAATAGCTTCAAGATGGAGGTGTTTAATGTGATTTATGGCTTGCTTTTTCTTTGTGATGTGTTTCTCTGAAAAATTCTAAGGATGCCTTGAAATCTTGAAAAATCCTATTCTGATTTTGGATACTACTGAGCTGGTGGAGTTGTGTATTTCTTGAAAAAAGTGTTGTAATTTTTTTCTTTTTATTCCATTTTTCAGTGTGAAGCATATTGTGCAGAGGCGAATAGGTAGTACTAAGGGGAAAGCAGGCTGTGCTGATGACATTTACCTGGCTACTAGTATGGAAAAGGCACAGATCACTATTGCCTTTTTGTTTAATTTCCTTCTATTAATTCTCAAATCAGTCTGCCCCTGAACTTAAGCTTTTACTGTATACTATCCTTATGTGATGTTTGCAGTATCTGTAAGTCACTTCTTTGGAAAGAGTCATGTTTAATTATTCAATTTTTTTCTCCTGCCTGAGACAAACTGTTAGTCTTCAGTTTTGCTCTTTTCTGATGCTCTCTACTTAAACGTCTTCAACTAATGCTGTTCGTCACTGAACAGATGTGGTGAGAGGAAGCAAATGTGATGAGGGTCTTGTAGTATGACTGTTAGTTGATGTAAATGCAATATTTTAAGTCGGTATGGGATTTGTGCTTACACTTTGAAATTATTTATAGGAGCTGTTTGGCAGTCTTTCTTTATGGTTTTACTGTAAATTAAAACTGTTTAGATAACTCTACTTCCAACCGGAGTGCAATAACTTTCCTAAGATCAGGCATAACATACTCTGAATTTCAACTGTGTAATGAAAGCAGTGGATTGTGTATAGATATATCTAATTTTTTTTTACCTAACAGGAGCTTGAAAGTGGAAGAGGATTGTTTCAATAATTGACCACTGGGTGGTTATGAAGCTGTGCTATTCTCTTTCCACTCACTGTCTAGCTTCTACTTGAGTGTTGAAAATTGCTTTTATATGGGAAGGTTTAGGAAAGCTTTGAGAGTTGTATTTCTGTACAGAAACTCCAGCTTTGTTGACTTACTTAATACAACTATTTGGCTATTCTTTTAATGACTTCATTTTTTTTCTCTAACCTCATCCTTCAGGAAAGGAGGTTATAACTTAAAGGAATATAATTTGGAAATATCATGCAAGTTTTGAGAGCATAAACTTTCAGTAATGATAAAGCTGTGTCAGGCACTTTTTTGCACAAGTTATTCTTTAATATTAGAAAATGTGATAAAAGGAAATTCACCTATTTCTCAAAACGATTTGTTTAACTTATATTTTAGAACAAGTCTGCCCACCTTCTGAGGTTCAGTTCCCCAGGACTGGCACGTGCAACCTGCAGAGCTGTTCTTCAGCACATGTGCTTTAAAGAGAAATGCATATAATACATAGTTCTGAGAATATTAAACACTAGATTGCATTGGGTAGCGTGGCCAGCAGGACTATGGCACCGATTGTCCCCTGTACTTGGTACTGATGAGGCCGTACCTCCAATGGGAGGAGAGGAGAGTTTTGAGCCTCTCCCTGCAAGAAAGGCGTGGAGGTGCTGGAGTGTGTCCAGAGAAAGGCAGCAAAGCTGATGAAGGGTCTGGAGCCCAAGTGTGGTAAGGAGCAGCTGAGGGAGCTGGGGTTGTTTAGTCTGGGGAAAAGGAGACTCAAGGTGATTTTATCACTCTCTGTAGCTACTCCACTTGTGGCAAGGTGGAGATCAGTCTCTTCTCCCAAGCAATGGGACAAGAGTAAATGGCCTCAAATAGTGTCAGGGGACTTTTACCTTGGTTTTTAGGAAAAATGCCTTCTCTGAAATAGTTGTCAAGCATTGGAAAACGATGTCCATAGAAGTGATAGAGACACCACCCCTGGACATACTTAAAAGTTGTGTAGATGTGACACTTGGGGATGTGGTTTAGGGTGGACTTGTCAGTTCTGGTTTATGATTGGATCCTTAAGGGTGATGCTATGACTGCAAGTGATGCTGTAGAAAACGATGTTTCAAATTGTTTGAACAGTTTATCAAAAATGTGACTTTTAAGCTAAATTTGGTACCAAAGTGGTTATTTAAATGCACTTATTGAATTCCAAGTCCTCTTTTCTACTGATAAGAAACAGGATAGCTGGATATAATACAAAGTCAATAGCGGTCTTTATAGAGCTGTGAAGATGATTGTCCTGACCTGATCTGTGAATATGATATCTGTGCAATGCTGCATTTCAGCATTCGCCTCCAGTAATTAATCTTTGGCTTGATCAGATATACTCCTTTTTATAATCTTTTAAGAGGAAGGGCAGAGAAAAACTATTGTACTTGTGCGTTTAGCACATTACTGCTGCATTTTGCAAAGAACGTATTTCTCAAGGTGGATATTTTTTTAAGACAGAATATGTTAGTGTTGCAATGAAGAAGTTTTTTTCAGTAATGGTTCAAATATTGACCCATATGTAGACGATGTTACTTCAGTCACTTCTTCCTGTCTGTCTAGTAGGAGGTTATATGCATGTCTCTGGGAATTTACTCTTGACCACTTCTCTTAATTGTTTGTTTTTTTTTTTAATGTGCTATTTACTTATCAGAGTAATTTTTTCCTGTTACAAGAAGGAGAAGGTTTTTATGTGCATGTTCCTATGAGTACAGTTCAATCTCAGAAAAAGATTTTAAGCGTGCATATTTAAACACTTTATTGTTGATGGCATTTAGCTAGGAGAGTTGAGTCCATGCACTGCTTACTGGTGTGATCTGCAGGACCATTCAGAAGTCTGTTTACTGGTTTTTGATTCACCTCACTTATGAGAGTTAGGAATAGCATAGCTTCACGTGATTGAGATCCAGTGCTGGGAATGATAACCATTAGAAGTAGGAAATGGGAAGAGGAAAACAGAGATGACATTCTCCAGCTCTGACAATTTATCACTCCATATATTGACCAGTTTGAGTCTCTCCTTTTCAGAAAAAATGAGCCACAGAGGACTTCTTTCTCATCCTGAATGTATTGTCTGGGAGACAGGAAATAAAAGGAATTTAAAATTTCTGTAAATGGCAGAAAAATTAGGACTGTGGCAACAAGTGGCAGAAGAGCTACTATAGGCTTCTTTTGGGGCATTGAAGAGTGATGGGGTTTTGTTCAGTTAAGCAGCTTGTTTCATTGGACAATATCTTGGTTCTGCTTATATATTAGCTGCAATCTCATCTGAAGTATCAAGTTTCTTCATTCTGAATGATGTCCCTTGCGTGTTTTTGCGTCTTAGTTTTTTCTTGAGGAGTGGCAGAACTTGAAGCAAGACTATTTTAGTTTCAAATACAAACGTAAAAATTCAAATTCAGCTGAAATCATAAAAAGCGTTGTGAAATTGGAGTGTATGTTTAGTACATCTTCTAATACTGAAGTTTGTTTGAATCATGCACAACTTCAGAGGTACTGGAAGAATTAACGAGATCAATTTATCATCTCTGTTTCAATTCTATATAGGTGGTATTTCTATTCTTTATTCTCAGTAAGGGTGCTTCTTGCTGCAATTGTTATCAAAATGTTGAACAGTTATTCGTACTTTCAGTCCAGAGATTTAAATTTAAAGAACTCAAATAGTCTCTGGTCAAGAAGTCAAATAATTGCTGATGAGATGAGTAATCCTAAGTGGATTTTCGTGACCTGTTTCTTGGAATAAAAAAGTTGGATGAAAAACTGCAATGCAAGTATAAATAGCCTTGCATTACAAATGTAGCGTGTCAGTTGAGCAATTAGGATATCTAACAATTTGAAGCCAATTACCAAGGGAGCAGGAATGCAGTAATGACAAAAAGTAGATTAAGCCACTGTGCATTTTCTAGGCCTCAGTAGGGTTAGAATGCAGTCTTCAGGAGTACAGATAGAAACTGATGTTGTCAACAGTTTTGTTCTCGTCTCTGTAGCACTGTTTCGTATCACTTTTAGGAAAATAAATATAACAGTTGGCAAAGGAGTTGGGTTTTTTTATTTCTCTGAAAAACCAATGTGTCTCCAAATCCTTTGGAGATTTTAATGTTCTCTAGTCTGAAGAACGTGTATAGTTATTTTCAAAACCTGTTATTGTGGTATTGCTATTTCATTTTTTCTTTCCAAAGTTTAAAATGGGAGTAAAAATTCCTTATCTGCTTTTTGCCACAGTTGAATGCCTGAATGTAGATGTGAGATCAATTCAGCTTGTTGAGTACAATCCCAGTGATGGGTGTGAAGAAGAAATCCTATCTGAGATTTTCATGCAGACCTGACCTGCTGGAAACATTAATAATTTTTCAAGAATGTCAAGATAATTCTGCTAGAGGAGGTCAAAAATATTTTTGCTGTATAGAAACCTCTTGGCAAGAATATTTCATTCATCAAAAGTTTTTGTAAAAGGTGGAACTGTTGAAGCTTTTAAGACATCCTTGTCAGCAAATAAGGCAACAAAACAAAACACATTTAGGAAAAAGACAGCTGCTACCTTCAATTAGTTTGAACAGTATTCAACAGCAATAGTGAGATAAATTTTGACACAGTTCAGGAGCTCTGTTTGCATTAAAAACTATGTCCTGCAGTCAAAAAGGTGGTAATACAAAATATGTTTAAAACAAGTCCCAGCTCATTCATATTGGATTCTTGAAAGCATCTCAATTCTCTACTTCCTCAAGCAACAGTTATGTTTTACAATCTGTTTCAGTATCTCACAAAGATTGTGAGTGACTGGAGTAACCTCAGATGTCAGTGAAAAATAAGATGAAACATTTTGTATTCCAAATATCTGAGCAACGTTTATCAAGAATCCAGACTTCAACTACGATGATTATTTTTCTTTCAATACTAAAGCATGAGACAAATGTTTTTTTGTTATATTGGTGTAGTCCACGCAGAGTGACGAGGAAGGCTTTAGAAACGTACTGACTTACCTTGTCAATGTTGTTTTACTGTTATGTTTTATTTCAATGGTTTTACTTAAAATTGAGATGGAGTATGCTTTGAAAAAAACTTTCAATATAACCAACATGATCCTTCTTTCACAGTGCTCTTTCTTAGAGGTAAATTTCGGACTACTACTTCAGAAAAACGTTTTCTCATTATCATATGTGCCTAGATACCTGTGGGAGTCAGCTTTGAATAAGTGAAGGCCATTAGGTGAAACAAGTGCAAAATGGAAAACCTGTTGAGTTACCAGAATTAATAACAAGCTACTTAATGCCTATTGGCAGTAGTTAGCCATAATATCCTTTATTGGAAGGCTGTACATATAAATAACTTTAAGTTAAATACAATGCAGGCGTCTTGAAAAACCAGTGGGCAGGAAATCATTTTCTCTGGGAAATACATGCCCTGTGTGGTGTCACAGTGAACGGAACTTTCTTTCCAGCTCCAAGAAAAGGAAGATTCAGTTCTTTGAAACTTTTGCTCTGAAATAAGATATGCACAAGAAGCTTTTCTCCACACACATTAGAATGGAGTAAAGAAAATGGCTTAGTGTAGTTTTGCTTTTTTAGGACAGGATTCAGAAGTGTTTTTATGATTCAACTTTTGTAGGTAAATGTGTTACAAGCTGTGAATATCTTTTTCTTTTTTAAAATCTATTATTTATTGAAAGATGTCAAATGGAAGGAATTTCAGAATGTTGTAAATACCTTGTTACAAAATACTAGGAGCAGCCACCCCAGGGGTATGAGCATCATCAGTCCTCAGCACGGAAGGTTTTCGAAATGCAATTGGACAGGTGCTATCTAGGCTCCCTTTCATAAGACAGGAGTCTATCAAGGTCCCCTCCAACCTAGGCTTTTCTATGACTCCTTTGGAATAAGTAGCTTTTACAATTTGTGTTGGACTCTGTCTTATGATGACCATCTTCGGATGTAGATGCTTCTTTTCTCTTGTTTCTGAAGGGTTGTGTATACTGCTGAGGCTTTTCCTTGTCCTGAGAATTGTTTTTAAATATGACTTTCTTTTTTCACTGACAACTTGTCAAAGTCAACTTTATGACCAATAGTGATTGACATACCTTATCTGAGAAAATTTGCTTTCCAGATGGTGAAATAAATAACAAACTGCCCATTGTGAATTGGATCTATTTGTTTATGGAAAAACTTGTACTATTTCCCTTAGCTGATTAGTTCTAAGACAGGGCCATTTTCCATGACAATGTCGACTAGATCTTGCCAGGACATGAAAAAATAACTGACTTAAAAATCTGTTCTTGAGATGAACTGAATCTAGATAAAGCCTGAGAGCAGCATACAAATGCAGCCTGTGAAGTGTCCCTGCATTTGTCTAGGTGAACTGACTAGGGAAATAACTTACTTTTTCTCACCTAAGGTATTATTTTTTTCTCCAGAAGAAAACAGAAGTTAAGTAATGACTGTTCTTTTCAGCTTCCTGTTTTTTGAGGGGGTAGGGTGATGCATGTGTGTAAATATTTGTACATAGATATGAATGGGCTTTACATAAATGTAAATAATTTCCCTTCTTAGCTCTACCTAGCATCCAGTAAACGATAGGAAAAAGTAGAAGAGCAACTGAGAGCTGCTGAATTTGCCTTATTTAATTTAGAGAAAGTGGTCTTTGGTAGACCGAGTTCTCCTTTTCTTTGATGATACCCTCTCACAAATTAAATTTGCCAGTGTAATCAAAAATCTACCAGATTCACAAAACTTTCTTACTCAAAGAGGAAACAATCTTGCAATTTGTCATGGCTTGAGATTGATGAATAAAGTTCCCAGTACAGTAGGTTTTCAGTGGAGGGATAAAGGAAGGGAAATGCAAGCAAAAGCTAAATGGTCTCATGATTCTTTTTTCAGGGATACTGTAAACAAGTTTTAATGTATTATTTCACCAAGGCCTTGGAGAGACTCCTTCACAGCCTGTAAAATGCATCTGTACTGACTCTGTGTGCTCAGGAGCTCAGGGAATGTTGTCGGAATGTTATGAATGTTTATTTGTTGTTATTGCTAATTCCAGTGAAGATCTGACATATGGTGTAGCACTTGAGATTATTGACACTGTTGCCTAACTGCCAATTTCCAATTAGTATGTAAATATAACAGGGAAACCTGTCAATGTGCTATGAATTTGTAAAATCCCTTTTAAATGAATAGGGTGTTAGATGACTTCTCTGTGTTTAGCAGGATGCCTGGTCAAGGATGTTGGCTGAGCAGCATCTGCTGTCTGAGTAGAAACTGAAGCTTGATAGCAGTAGGTCTTGATGAAGTCACAGCTTATTACTGAAATGCAAATGATGTCAGACTTAAAAAAAGATACAAATAGCTGAAGATGGTACTGCAGTTCCCTGTTCTAAGACTGTAACAGTGATAAAGCAAATTCTCATCTGCTTTCCTTCTTTCAGAATAGGAGAGCTGGACTTTAGTCTTACAAAAACACAACTAATACCCAGGGCTGTGAAGCATATTGAAAATAATTCTGTGGTATTCAGCACTACTGGAAGTGGATCTAATTATAACAGTTTAAAAATTGTGCAATGAAATACTGGGCTAATTTGTAACAATGTCCTTTGGTTTCCTGTGTTTATACTTCCCATAAGAAGTAGTTTCTTTGCACTTGTTAACATAATACACAAAGGTAAGCTTTAATATGGCTGAACTGGCCAAATGGAAATTGGCTGACCACTGCTTCAAGAATTAATACTAGCATATTTGTCACATAGTTCATAGAATCATAGAACGGTTTGTGTTAAAGAGACCTTAAAAATCAACTTTCAACCCTTGTGCCATGGGCAGGGACACTTTGCACTAGACCAGATTGCTCAGAGCTCCATCCAGCCTGGCCTTGAGCACTTCCAGCAATGGGGTATCCACAGCTTCTTAGGAAATCCTGTTCTGGTACCTCATGGCTATCATAGTGAAGAATTATTTATAATCTCTGAGTGGCTTGAATGGATCCCTTACCAGACAAAAGTCTTATAATTGTACCTTGGGGGTTGTGGTGGTGATTGAGGACGCTTACTAGGCTGAAGGGGGGTGAAGCAAGTTTTTGGTAGTGTAGAGGGAGGTTGTTTGTTTTTGGGGGGCAGGGTGTTGCAAAATAATTTTGAGGGGATATTTATTAAAACCTTATAATTGATTTCACGTGACTAATATTTCTTTGCTCATGTTTTGAGGTTTGTGCTTTAAAGAGTTCAAGGTCGTTTTTTATAAATATATATGTATATATATAAAAAATTATGGGAAACCAGTGTGCTTGTCAAACCAGATAAACTAATAAGTTGATTCTCAGTGGTTTATTCTAAGGGGGGTAGAATGGAGAGGAATCAGAAATCCAGATGCTGAAGCATTAGTTGATCACATTTAAAACTTACTGTTGAATCTTAGAATTCCAGAAAGGACCTCTATGGGGTTGGAGATGGTGTGGCTGGAGAATGGCCAGGTGGAGAGGATCCTGGGTGTGTTGGTTGATAGGAAACTGAATATGTGACTTTATCACTGTCTATAACTACCTGAAAGGAGGTTGTAGTCAGGTGGGGTTCGGTCTCTTCTCTCAGGCTCCCAATGACAGGACGAGAGGACACAGTCTTAGGCTGCATCAGGGGAGGTTTAGGTTGGATATCAGGAGGAACTTTTTCACAGAGACAGTGATTGCCCACTGGAATGGGCTTCCCAGGGAGGTGGTGGAGTCACCGTCCCTGGATGAGTTTAAGGATATGTTAGATAATGAACTTAGTGTTATGGTTTAGATAATGGATTGGTGTTGGATAGGTTGTTAGGTAAAAGGTTGGACTTGATGATCTCTAAGGTCTTTTCCAACCTTGTTAATTGTGTGTGTAAGTTGTCACGTGCAGCCCCCCTTCTCAAGCAATGTCATTTAGAGTACGGTTACCTAGGACCATATCCAGCTGGCTCTAGAATATCTCCAAGGATGAAGGCTGCACCTCTTCTCAGGTCAAACATTGTTGCAAACAAATGCCTTTTAAGTACTCCTTGGCCAAATAGGTGATGAAAGGCACATAAATGTGGAGATGGCTTCTGTGAATTGCATAGCAAAACATTTTATTATAGCTTCTACTTGCCCAGTAGAAATTTGTCTTTGAGTTGTCTTAGATCAGGATTTTTTTGTTTATTCCAATGCTGTTTCCTTAAGATGGCTCTGCTTTTCTGTGAATACATCTAAGTAATGAAATAAGAGACGCAGCTGTGTCTCCAAGATGTAAACTACCTTGCTTTACCTTTCAATACACACAAAAAAAAGTTCAATGTGTAAGATATTAATTAAAAATTCCTGTTTGATATCTTCGTGTACTGAATCTTAATGTAATCCACTTACACATGATCAAATAACTGCTGAAAATATCAGACTGTTCTTAAGCCTTATTCCTTCCCCTCCTCCAGCAGGTACTGAAAAATACATGGTGAAAAAAAATACATCTAAGACTAAAAAAAAATTAAACATCAAAGAGTACTAAGGATTGAAATATTTACTTAGAAGCCTGTCGAAAGAGAACTGCCTCCAAGAGATAATTCGAATATGCCTATACGTTTTTTGAAGTTAAAGTGAATGCATTCTTTAAATTCATTAAGTTTTCTGTTTAATGAGCATCTTTCCAAACAGACATATTTATTAAGAAGTTACTTGCTAACCTTTAAACTCGATTCCGTGCTCTGATGTTTCTTTTCTTTGTTTTTTCTTTTAAGAAATCCTGCTTCAAAAGTGATTTTTAATCTAGAATATCTAAAATAAACATGCAGATACTTTCTTCATAGTTTTTTAATATACATTGCATATTTTGTTTTACTCCCGTTTTCACATTTGCGGCTTCCTTGCATGGGAATAACAGACTTGTATGCCTGTGATACTAGAGTATTCTGTATAATAATAAACGGTAATGAGTCCTATAGTCGTGAGCAACATTTTCTGTTTTCTTATGTAACCTTGTCTTTCTTTTAAAAGAGGCTTAGCACCTAGTTAGACTCATTCAAGATAAGTCCTCTTGGAAAGCAAGAGAAAAAATGAAGGTCCCTATTCCCAAATTTAGCTGAGTTATGAAAGAAAGCCCTCTTGATGCAATAGCTGTTTTTCCTTTTTCCTTTCTTTTTCCTTTCCTTAGTATAAATAAGATGGATTCTTCTGTGTTTTGAAGATCTTAAGAAAATGTTAAATACTTTAATATTCCCATATTGTGTTTTTTATGCTTTGTTTTGATTATTTTTCTTTAGTCCCTTAGTGTACTGGCATTTTTCCTACAACCGTCTGTCTACCCTACAGCACTTCTAGCAGAAGATCTGTTTTCATAAATCACTTTGAGAGAAGCCAACACTCATAAAGGAAATATATGTTGATTCCTGCACAGTCCTGACATCTAATGGAAAGTTAAAATAAAGGCCACAATAAAAATTCCACTGCAGTTCATACCATGCTTGGTTTGTGTTCTGTAGATGTGCAGTTTTTCCTTTAGATAAGAATATCATTCTGATTTTTATAGGGTTTTTGTTTGTGAAATAAGATGGTAATGAAATGAAACACAACTAGGTTCCAGTCCTGAAATCCATTCTCACTTTTTCATACATGCAAAGCTTTCACTGATGTCAATGACAGTTTTGCTTGACTCAGAACTGCAGGATTAGGCTGATAGTGTCTGACTTAATGAAGTTCAAAGAGGAAATTTCATTTCATGACCAGACAGATCATTTTGGAATGTCTTTCACAGCCAGTGGAAATGCTTCTTGTGACCATGTTTTTTTCCTTTTGTTTTCATGCTTCCTTAAAGCTTTTTTTTCCTGGGATATGGTAGTCTAACAAATGAGCAGAGTGTTTTACTTGCAAGAGTAGTAATGAGATTAATGTTAAAAGAATTTAGGTTTTGTTGCAATATTCTTTATTGGTTTTCCTGTAGAAGTTTGCTCTGCTGCTTGATAACTGCAAGTCTTAATTAAAAAAGGCAAAAATAAACTCTCACATTTGAATTTTCTTAAGATTGAGGTTTTTTTAAGCCACAGGTAGTTTTTGTATATGAAGATCTTTACCAAGCTTATCAAATGACCTTAAGCTAAGGTTACTATTGTAGGAGTGAGGCAACTCAGCCCCAGGCTGTTTCATAGATGATCCTTGTGGGTCCCTTGCCACTCAGGATATTCTGATTCCTCCTTGAAATTCTTCCACTTTTAAACTTTTCCTCCTATGGGTACTTTTTAACATTTTGTTGGTGATGTGACAGTGGGATTAAGCATACCCTCACCAAACTGGCTGACAACAACAAGCTCTGTGGTGCAGTTAACATGCTGGAATAAGGGATCTTGACATGTTTGAAAGGTGAACCGATGTGAACCTCACGAAGTTCAACAAGGCCAAATGCAAGGTCCTGCACTTGGGTTTGGGGAAATCCCAAGCACAAGTACAGGCTGGGTGGACAAAGGATCAAGACTTGCCTTGGAGCAAAAGACATGGAGTTTTTTTGGATGAAAAATTTAATATGGTTAGACAGGGTGCACTTACAGCCCAAAAGGCCAGCTATGGCCTGGGCTGCATCAAAACAGACATGACCAAGGGTTGTGGTCAAGGAAGGCGATTCTCTCCCTCTACTCTGCTCTTGTGGGGATCTGAATTTATTTGTATTAATTGACAACTGAATAACGTTATTGTAACTACAGTTATTTGTGCATGTGAGGAGAAAGATACATAAACCACTTTTTCTTGCAGAAATATTAAATGTAGGAGGCTGGTATTGTGTGAACTAATATTCCAGACTTTCAGTGTCAGCAGAATTTGTGTTGGTTTAGCTGGAGGGAATAGTCCAGTAAATTCACATAGTCAAGAACTATTAATTTTTCCTGGTTTAATTCAGGCATAATGCACTTAAAAGCTCTGAAGTATTATATCGGTGAGTGAATCCTAATGCCACTTAGAAGATTGTGGCTTAAGTGCAAAGTCTCCTTTTTACAGTGAATGATTGGAGAGGAAGAGAGGTAGCTCTCATTGTGTGACTCTTGGGGATGGTCTTGTTCAGAGCTAAGGTCTGGACTCGATGATCCTTGTGGATCCCTTCCAACTCAGCATATTCTGTAAGATTTCTGAGAATTCGCTTAAAAAAAATTCCATAGTGATTGAAAATATCATACCTGTGTTGTGGCAGATAGCTTTGTTAGTCACAAAGGTAGTGTGGTTCCAGAATGCCCAAATTTTTCAGTGTTCCAGAAGTTCAGCACAATCATTGCTCAGTCTGGTGGACCTTAAATACCATGCAAGTTCTGCTCCTTTTTTGAAAACTGAACCACCTCTGTGGTGGCACCAGTGAAATATGTCAGTACTTGTTTGGCTTTGCTAGCTGAAATCTTTTGTATTGCTGCTGTTATACTACTCCAGACTCTTGAGAATTGTTAAGTGCACAGTGACAAATAACTTACCCAATTCAAGTATATGAAGAACTGACTGAATTGCTAAGTCTTTATGCAGCTGTCCATTTGGATTATGTCTGTTATTCTGTAAGGGGCCTCTGGAAAGTCCTTTTATATTGAATATGGGCCTCAGTTAATATTCCACAACAAATCTTCACTTTATTCTGAAAGTTTTACATTGGAGTAATTCTTCAATGGCTTGTTAATTAGGTGGTCTTTGATACTCACTGCATTGACACAAAAGTCTATTTCTACTGCTAAGAGGTATGAATATTTGCTTTTGGTAAGTAAGGCTACAAAATCAACAATTGAATCATTAGAAAAAAATTCCAACTAAGGATTTTAATATCTAAATTAACTACAGGAGTTCACACACAGAAAAAAGTAAACAGTGCTTATTTTGGATTCAAAACCTGGTTTATACACTCTGGAAACATGTATAGATGGAGTTAAGGTGCAGATGATCCTACAAGCCTATTAGTCTTCTGGGACACTAATATGACGTGTTAGTATCAGACAGATTTAGAATGGCAAGTTCACCTGCAAGTGATATAATGTGGACCACTCTTGGACTTTATTTGAAACGCTGAGTTTTAGAATCTTCCACACTGTTCTTTCTACAAATGTATCATTTATAACAGCCTGTATGTTTATCTACCTTTGGATTTGTGAAGAGCTAGTTGTTTGTGTCGCAGCAAATAAATTTCTGCAGTTTGTTCCTTACACTGATGATAATCCTTGTGTCAAACAGAAGTGCTAGAAATAATTGGAAAGGGTACAATGACAAGGGAAGAATCTTTCCTTTCTCTTTTATTTTGCTAGAGGAAAGACAACTTCTGTTTCACTCTCTTTTTATGGCATGGTGGTCTTTGCTGGAATATAAATATTTTCTTTAAAGGAAGTTTTGAAATAGAAGAAAGTTGTGTGTACTGATTTTCTTAAACTATTCCTTCTGCCAGACTTTGATATACATTCTACTCTATTTGTATTTTTATATAAATGTTATGATGGGTACATAAATTTAGTTTAGTGACTACTTAGATATATTTCGTTTTTTACCCAAGATAATCCTGTTAAGATGTAGTTTTTCCAGTCAGTGCTTTGCCAAGACAAGCTTCCAAATACAAGACATCACAAAATAAATGTATGAGTATTGCTGAATGGAATAGAAATACTTGCTCTTTCAGAGTAATCTGGATACATACTTTGGGAAACACTTATTTTTTTGTTCATCAAAGGAGGACTTTTGTGGTCAAGTATTTTGGATGCCAGTGGGATTGGTGCTTATACAGAAGGGAGCATGTATATCTGCAGACATTCATACACATTTTATTTTAAACAAAACCCCCAACAACAGCTCAATGTGTGAGATCAATATCTTAATTTAGATGAGATGCTTATTTGTACCACTAACTAGATGTGAAATTGTCAGCCCTACAATTAAATGCTTGTTGCAAAGATATTAGTAGTTAACTTACACTTAGAATAAAATGCCTTTTATTTTCAAAAGTTTCTTTTTAAAAGATTGTTTAAATATGTCTGGCTTCTTTAGAATAATGTTCATTTCTAAATAGAAATTTTACTTGTGATTTTATGGGTTTGTGAGGTGATGACTTATGTGCTACTACTTCCATGGGATGGAGATGAGTGGCACTGCAGCAGAGTCAGTGAGATGTCTCAAGAAGAGCCTAAGCATAAGGAATTCTAGAAGAAGGCAAGAAACGAATGTAAAATGATCCAACAGACAGGAAAGTTTATGAAACTTTTAAACTTTCATGGTGTTTCAACATAATCAATGGAACTAAAAAGAGTAGAAAAGAGTCATATCTGCTTCATAATCTGGATGTAAGATCTATAAATTAAACATATGTTTCTAATCAAATTAATAAGTAAACTCAGGGATATTTGCTAATTACTGACCTTGAAACTATTTATAAAATAAGCAAATTATACTTTATAGTAAAGGAAAAAACAATGAATTTTTTGTATTTACATTTATCCATACTTGTCAAAATAATCTGAAGTGGCTAACAACACCTCAGTCAGCTTCTGTGATGTGGATTGTTAAATGTAATCTCTTAATAAAGGAGAAGAGGGAATTTTATAGTTTGTACCAGGGCAGATGACAAATGAAAATGCTTACCACCAGGTCTTTCTCTAACTCCTAGTTGTAGTTCTAGAGTTACAAAGTCAGAAGTTACTTCAATTCTGAATATTGTACAACTAGCTATTGAAATATATCCCTTCTTATTAATCAAAATCCAGTGGATTTGAGGCTGCTACAAACTGCACGTGTAACTGTTTGCAATCTTCTGATCGTATATAGTCCAACAGAATAAATGAAGATGACTTTATCTTCAGAATAAGTCACATATCTAACTCTTGGCCATATGCAGAATGTACTAAATCACTCATGTTTTATACAACAAAACCAGAAGATTATTGTTTTCTGCTGATATACTTGGGGAAATTGCATGTACCCTCTAAATTACTCTTTCTGGAAAGCTCTTTCCTGAGCTTGATTTTGCTCCTGGAAAAGTTTTAGTATAATACAATTTTCAGGCAGATGTATTGCAACAAGGTATTTCTGAGATTTGAGTCTGAGGTATTCCAAGGTTTGAGCCCCGAATATTGACTTTACGTAGGTGATCCTGCAGCATTGTGAAGATCTGAGCTGAGTAGCGGTGTTCTGCAAGTAATTAGTTTTTCAAACTTCCTATGCAGGATATTTGAAGTGTTTTGTACACAAGGAAGAATTAAACATTCTGACCAACAGTTTTGCTTAGATTTGCTTTTATCGAATTTTGTGTATCATGTAATGCATTTTTGAAAAAATGCTGATTCGGGTGAATTTTCAGTTGGCCAGTTTTTGTCCTGCACCCTGGATGTTGCAGTGGAATGCAGAAATGTACCAGATGCTGAAAACAATTAATTTTTTTCAGTTTTTTGCTTCTAGTAGAGCCCACTATCTGAAAGTGGGACTCAATACAAGCATGGATCAGACACATTTATTGTCATAATGAGTCATGGCTTAATTACATCTCAATAGCTGATGTTAAATCTATTGACACATAGTTCTCTGAAATTTCAAAACTTTATTATGAAAAATAATACAGGATCTATAGCAAAATTACATTTTAATACACATTTATGCTTGTACAATCTGTTCGTTCTCGGTCTTCTCAATGCTCAATGACTAGAGAAGCATTTGAGAAGCTATTGTTTGGAAGTATGGGCCTTTTAAGGCAAATGACTCATAAATGTGCTTAATATTATACAGGACAAACAATTTATGAGTATAGATTTTGAGTTGGGGAGAGGAAATAGTTCACAGGCTAATGTTTTTAGCAATGTCATTTTCTGGCAGTTATTGCTCATTAAAAATAGCTCAAATTAAAGCAGGAAACAAACAAGGGAAGCCTTCTTTTCCCCCAAGCAGTGAAAAAAAATTAAAATTACTTAAGCTGCTACTTAGTACTGATTACAACCCTAAGAATTTGTGATAACATTGATAGATGAGTATTTGACTTTCTAGGCACCACTGAAGTTGAAGGCTGGAATGTATAAGACAGCAATCAATCCCATGCTTTGACTGGCATACATGGCTCACAGATGTCATGTCTGCCCTTCCTTAACTAAGGCCTCTTCTTTCCCCCTGCTGCCAGATCCTGACCCTAAACTGTGGGTTATGAAATTACTAATAGAGTATGTCCAGATTATGATACAGTGTCCAAAGAATGTAAACATTAGATATCAGAACCTCTCGTGATCTGCTATGGCTCTAAGACGTTGGTAGGAGTGACCTCTGAATGGCACATGACCATTATTCCTTTTGTCTATTGTCTGTGTTAAACCAAAACAATTATGGACCATGAAAGTGAGAGGAATTTGCAATAAACGAGACACTCCATTTTGGGAGTTCATTTGCCCACTGTACAGTCTTGTATGTAGTCTCTCTTTTCTGCATTCTCTGGGGCACCATAAGCTCTGAGGCCCCATCTGTCTTGCAGCGGCTGTGTAACCCAGAGGGTCCCTATCCAATGCCGCCAAATTGCTAGTCCCAGTTTTTAAGGTACACTGACAGCTGCTACACTAAACTCTTAGGAACTGATAAGAAAGGGAGAATATAGTATTCCTGGAAATATTTTTCTAGAATATTTCCATGGTACAGGTACATCATTATATTAATTTATGTGTTCAGAGATACGGAGTTGAATTTAATTCTTTATACTCTGCCTATATATGCAGGACATATAGTCTTCTTAGTATATGCTTGATAATAAAATCTTTTACTGTTTTCAGGTAAATAATAAATCATTAATTACTTGGTTTTGTTATGAAGTTTCACAGACTGAACTTTACACCTGCAGGTATATCCAAACTGTGCATAGTTTATACTGAGATATAAAAATCCTGAACTTAATTGGGTTTGAAAGATTTTAACACAATCACTTGAGAGCTTTGACTTGTAGTTACATAGAAAATATCATAGATTTTCACAATATATTTGTAGAATCTTTCATATTTTATTGCCACTTATGCTACACTATTTCAGAATGATTCTGGTTTATTCACTGTTCTGCTGAGTGATATCTTAGATGTAATTGAAATGAATGTAATAATCTGTATTGTTTGTGAAGCCATCATTGTATTTGTAAATGACAATATTGAAACTCTTTTTATAAGCCTTCTGTTGTTTTTCACCAAACAGAGTAAGCTTAGAGTTTATTGTTAAACACTCCAATACGCTGTTGGGGCTGGGAGAGGATGTTTACTTTCAGCATGCTGGGAGTATAAGGTCAGACTCAAAAAGGATTTAGGATCTGAAGTTCCTCTTCAGGTCAAGCTTTGACTTGAAAAGTTCATCTAGTGATGTTTATATCTATCAATAAAACTATCCTATGATCATCTAAAAATACACAGAAATACTTAATCTCTGAGGAGGTGAGCGTGTGCAGAGTGTTTAGGCTTTTTGGAATTTTTGTGGAATTTTTTTTGGAAGTTTCTTTGGTTTGTAATGAGAGGAGTTTCCTTCCCCTAAGACTTGGTCCCTGTGATTACAAAGCTCTACTTTAGTTTTTACTATGTATTTGCTTCAGCCTTGATTTGATATCAGTTACTTAATTTTGAGTAAGACTAATAGAGTTGAGTATGTCAGGAGTAAGGGAAACATCAGGTTTTCATATGTACATGAAGAAGCTAGGACTTAATAATTTCTGCCTAATAATGTTCTGATTTCAGACACAGATGACAGCTAGAAACTGTAAGATTACTACTGTGAGAGGTGGCACTTGTCTCCTTCTCAACCTCTCGTTGTCCTATTTATTGCATGAAATAAAGTTACTCTGAAAATGATTGACATTTTGCACGTTGAGTGATGAAGTGAAAATACAAATGGAAAGTTTTGATGGGCTTGCACGTACAATGGAAAACAAGCTTCCCCTTCAAAAAACACCAGAACACAGGAACGTTAGCTATGGTGATGGCCTAAATGTGTTTTTCCAGACAAAAGTTGCAGAAAATTATTTAGTAGGGCAATATATTTAGTTATGCAATTTACCTGCATAACCTTTTTTTTAGCAGGATAAATACCAGAGGGGAAAATAATGTGATAAGACTATAACTTCCTTTCATTAAACTTTTTCATAGCTCTAGTAACATGAGATTCATCTTATTCCTTCCTTGCGTCCTCATGCATCTCTTTGTGTCTTTTCTATGTCTTCCCAAATTCTAGTAGCATTTCTCATCTCCTTTATGTTCATGGCAGTATCTATGTTTTGAACACACATGGGTATTTTTGCTGACTTATACTTTGCTTTCTTTTACAAAGTATGGTGTAGTGCTTCTCTGATAGTAGTCTGCTGCTGTCTTCTGTCTTTTTGACAGATGTTCAAGTCTGATATGTGGATTTGAATTTGATTTTATTCCCACTGCTACAGGTTAGTAAGAGTAGAGAGAGAGAGACTGATATTATTCTACATTGGGAAAGGCCTGGATAACTTTTGAAAGTCCAATCAGCAACTGACTCTTGCACCTCTTGGAAAAGCAGAGGAGAGCTTCCCTGGCAACACTTGTAAGATCCTATATTCTCCAGACTTGCCATTCACATTTGACTTCTCTCCTTAACCTTATCTCAACGCCTAATCAGGTGCGTCGATTCTGAGCTCTCTCCTTTAAGGCTTCTTGGTTATTGTTTGTCTGGTTCAGGGTTTTTTTTTTTCTTCTGTGGAAATGCCTGTCTTTGCACAAGATAGAAACTTTTCTTTTTATGAGGTTATTTCTTTCTTGCTCCTGTGTTTATGCACTTTAAAATTTCAAGAATTTGTATGTTACATAAGTCGATGTGATTCTATGTCTCAAAGAGGTCTGTGTTAGCTCCCAGGATGGAAAAATGTATTAGATTACAAAGCTACCAACACAATCTTTTTAAAGTAAAGATACAAATACTAAGTTAACTTCATTTTTCTAGAATCAGTTTACCTAAGGCATTTGCATCCAGTGGAGACTTGCATTATGAATTATTGTGGTAGTTGTCAGAGTCTTTCATGGAAAAGCTGAAATATAACCATATGTTTAACAGTGTTATTTGCTGTGAAATAATACTATAGTTTGACATATAGTGTCAGAACAAGAATTCAAAACTAGTGTGGGTTCTATTAATTATATCTAATTTTGGGTCCAGTAATAATGTTCAAATGGTGAAACTAGAAGGAAGTATAAAGCTTCCACATATTATCCAATATTGAGTTTAATCTATTTCAGAAACCAATTAGGAGAAAAGCAGTTGAAAAATTGATTTACTTTATAGTACATAAAATGTAATTATTTGGAAAATGGATACTCTAGTAAATACAAATGTTAAAATGAGGGTGACAAACTAACACATTTTTTTTCTTGCTACATGGTTTTCTCTGATTTTTATACTCTTTTTTTGCAAGACAGCTACGGGTAGATACCTCCATGGAACTTGGTTTTTATTTAATGATAACTACAATGCAACAAATATAAAACATATGGTTTGTGTGTTTGCTTCTGGAGTAGATTTTAGCATGAACACTCTAAGATTTCAAAATTACTACTTTTAATCTTTTTAAAGTTGTTCTTCAGGGTTGTGTTTCAAATAAATTAGGGCTAATTTCTTGGCATAAAAAAAAGATATCTCCAATAAAAATCTTAACCTCACAATGCAGAAAAAAGTATATTAAATATTTGATATAAAGTATGTGTGTGCACATCATATCTAAAAGTCAATATTTATGAAGTCGGAGAAGAAAAGGAATCTATATGTGTAAATAAGAGATGTATTTTTGCTCTTTCTAATCCTTAGACCTGATGGGAATTCCTTGTAAGCTTTTCTGAAATTTCTTCCTATTTATGGTTTGGGATTTGTATGACAGGCTGTTGTGCATTTTCCTGGGTGTAAGTTTTTGGTGTTTGCTTTTGCCACATCGTTTTTCAATCCATCTTTTATGTTTCTACTACGGAGTATCATCTTTTTTTGCTTATACGCTGCCAGAGAGAATGTTAATGACCACGTGTGACAGCAATATTTATAACTTGAAATAAGAGTTATGAGAGGCTCTGTATCCTGGCAACATATGTGAGTTGATGAAATATTAGTGACTGAGGGCTCCAATGCTTGAAGATAGTGCTACAGTTTTGAAACTTTAATTTTTATTCACAGGTAATACTAAAAAACAAAGTTCAACTTTGAACTCCTTGGATTTTGATTTTTCTGTTGCTATTTCCGAGTACCTCTATGTGTGCACTCGGAAACTCAATCTGACTTCGTTACTTGGACTCTGAATCTTATGAACTGAGGGTGAAATCACAAAGTTAGTGTCATCGTGCATGAGCTAAGATTTTTCTAGAGGGCTTTAGATAATCTGACCTCTTAAGATAAATGTTTCCACTCTGCTCTTTCTGTGGAGACTTAATTTACTTTGTTTTTTCTCTAGACCTTTTTGGACAATGCTCTTCAGTTCTATGAATTTGTAAATAGAAGAAAGTCTTAAATTTTTTTTCTAATTTTACATTTTCAACTTTACACATCTGTGCTGGATGTGATATCAAAACTGAAGAAATAGCTAAATAGATCTCAGAAGGAGATTAGATATGAATTTTGCAGCCATACATGTTGATTGATTGTTCAGAAAGAAAAATCTGCTTCCTGCATCATAGGCTTTCAACTGGCTCACTTCAGCTATTTTATTCTCTGGATGTTCAAAATGTTTCTTTGTTTTTCTTTCTCATTGAAGGAAACTAAAGCTTCAGTTGTCATAGTCTCTCTCAGTAAAACACAATAGAAAACAGTCTAAAGTATCAGTAAAAACAAACTAAAAGCTTTAAGGAATTCAGTTATACATGTGGTAAAGTGAAAATCAAAATGTGTTAAAAATCACACGATCAGCACTCTGACTTTTGTATTTATTTTTTTTGATCTTTGTTACATGAATCCTGATTTTACATACCTTACAGGAATATGAAAGCATTGTTTAAGTGTAAGGATTTAAATCTCTCCCTTCCTAGTTTGTTTTATCTTTATGATTTTGAAGGCAAAGGAGCAGTAGACTTTGTGCAAGCAACACTGTCTTGCCCTATCTAGAACGTGCTCAGAGCAAGGACGGAGCAGCATCAATTTTTCCGTCTTTTGCTGTCAGCTAATCTGGCTGTGAGACTGGGTTTCACAGGGCAGAGCCAAAAAAAAAAAAGTCTTTCTCCTTGTCTCTGTGAAGTACTTGAGAACATAAATTCTACTGAATTTTGTCACACAGATACTGACATACTATATTAGACTATATTGTTTTTGTAACATGTCCTAAATCCTATTGTGCATTTTAAAATAGATTTTTCAGTGTACCTTCAGAAATTTTGAATATAAAATATGTACTCTAGAAAATGGATAAGAATGCAATCAGATTTTGATAGGAAAAAAACCCCATGCTGTTATGACTGTTTACAAAGATGTGAAATTAAGCAATGACACTGTGTTTTCTTCAACACTTTGATTACGAGGCACTGACAAGAAATAAATGTAAAGTGTGCTCAGAAGTATTGAGCAGAAAGGGGGGTGTGCTCTAATTAATACATCCACCTTGTAAAACCAAACTGCTGGCTCATACTCTAAAAGATTGGTTTGTTTAATAAACAAGTGATCTAAGCTCACTCAAATATACACTTTTTCCAGACCTAAATGCTATCCTCATTTAATTGCATCATCCAAGACATGTGCAAGACAGATCTCTTCCTCCTTTTCTCCTGAGTTATTTTTTTCTTTATTCCATAGGGGTTTTTTTTGGTGCCAAAAAAAAAAAAAAAAAGAACAAGTTAACTTTTTCTTCCAGAGTTTTAATGTAAAAATTCCTTTTGATACCACACTTTCATGAAATGAGACTTTGCCCAAGATGTTTCTTTCATTGTCAATAACAGGATAAATACTTCATAAATCTCATTGCCTAGTGTAATCTAATGTTCAGCAAAGTAAATGTGTAATTATTCTTAGTTCCTGTGGCACTCAAACATGAATTTTAATGCTACCAAATTAGAGTTTTCAAGTGCAAATATTGTTATAGTGAAATATGACTCATTCTTTTTGCATATTACTTTATCAGAAGTGCTGCACTTTATTGCTACTTCACAGTTCTGCCTTAGTCATAAGTGTTGAAAAATTATATTCTTGAAGGAGAAAAGAACTAATTTTACATCTAAGTTGTTTAGCCACAGTTAGCCAGGTCTTAAAATTTAAGCTGAATAGCTGTCACTTGATTTATTTTTTTATATTTTTAAAAAAAGAAAATCTAGTAGTCGTGAACATATTTCAGAAATCAAAACATTGTATCTGTTGAAACGATATGTATAAAGTTAAAAAACCAATTATCTCTAATTCTGAAACTCTTCTTAATGGAAAAATCAAATAAACAAAACCCCAAAGCCCAGGCAAAAAACGTTATAATTATTATACTACTGTATTTGTACAGCGATCACTATAACATGATGTTGGTAACATCTGATGTTTTACTGAGGGGATGAATTATTCACGTTAACTTAAAGACTTTAAGGACAGCAGACTTCTTGTTAAAAACATTCTATAATTTTTCTTTAGAGTTTTTCTGTTGTTCAGTCTCATTTCATAAGCCTAAAAATTATTATATTGGCAAGGCTGGGGTCCTGTGCTGGATAACAGATGCATTAAGGGAAATACTCAGTTGTGGAGGAAAGTATTTTTTGTGTGGAAGTATTTTTTTCTCTTACTGTAGTTTGGAGTTACAGAACACTGTATATATAATCTACAAAATTAACAATGGAATGCAGTTTTGCTTTCAAGTCTCTTGTGGTGGAAAATATGTACTGGGACAGGTAGGGTCAGAAGGTACAGATGGGAAATAAGTATTGAAGATCTGCTGCTGGGTAAGGTTAAACTGTCAGTGATGGGTGAGATTCCGGGATAACAGATTTAAGAGGAGGAGAAAAAGCCAAAGGTCTGTGCAAGTGCAGAGAAAGGAGTGAGATTATGAGAGCAACATGTCTGCAGACAGCAAGATCAATGAGAAAGGAGGAGGAGGTGCCCCAGGTGTCGGAGCAGAGATTCTGCTTCATCTGAAGACCATGGTGAGGCAGGCTGTCCCGCTGAAGCTCATGGAGGTCCATGGGTTACCTGTGGAGGACCCCATGCTGTAGCAGGTGGATGCCTGAACAAGGTTATGACCCTGTGGGTCACACACAGAGGGAAAGGAACCTGTGCTAGAGCAGGTTTGCTGGCAGGACCTGAAATCCCAGAGGGAACCCATGCTGGAGCAAGCTGTGAAGAAATGCAGTCAGAGGGAAGCACTCACTTTAGAAGAAGCTGGTGGATAACTGTACTGTGGTAGAGATCCCACACTGAAGCTGAGGAAGAATATGAGGATTCCTTCCCCTGAGGAGGAAGAAGCAGCAGAGACATGATGAACTGATGGCAGCTACCATTCACTGTCCCTCTACATTACTGGAGGTGGAGGTAGAGAAAATTGGGAGCGAATTTGAGTCTCGGCAGAAGGGAGGAATGTGGGAAAGGTTCTTTTAAGATTTTTTATTTCTTCTTACCCCACTTTGATTTGATATGTAATAAATTAATTTTCCCCAACTTGAGTCTGCTTTTTCTGTGTCAGTAATTTGTAGCAGAACATTAGGCTGTATTACAGTGTGTCTAGATCATGACATAATGTCTTAGGCATGTAAACATCTTCTTGTGATCTGCTGTGGCTCTGAGACACTGGCTTAGTATCCTCTGCTTAACGCATGACCACCTTTCCTTTTGTCTATTGGCTGTATTAACCAAAACAATCTATGGACTATAAAACCAGATGAATTTACAATAAAGAAGAGAATCCATTTTGCCCTTTTACAGTTGTACATAGTCTTTCTTTCCTGGATCCTCTCATCACAGCACCACACACACAAGGCTATGTATCTTTTGGGCAGCTGTCTTTCAGAGGGTCCTGATCCCAACGCCACCAAATTGATGATTCCTGTTCTAAGGGATCCCAACACAACAGACCACAGTAATTGACAAGTGATTTCTCCCTGCCCTTGTCTCAAGCCCTGTGTTATATTAGATTTTGACCTTTTCTTTACCAAGTACAAAAGCAGTCCCCATATTTGGACAAAGAGTATCATTTAGTCGTATTGGAGTCCTCAGTCAAGGGCTTTTGTTGTATAAAGGTTCATTATTGTAGATGTTGCCAGTAAGGGGAGGGGAATAGCTCCTACAGAAAAGAGCCCATGGGGTTTGGCTTTCAAGGGGGGGGGGGGGGCAG
>VXBA01004034.1:430499-461124 GCA_013399895.1 Serilophus lunatus | reverse complement strand
GGGGGGACATGGCGCTTGTTTTGTTGTTTTGGTTTTTTTTTTTAATGAAAGTTTGCCTACTGTGGACATACTTGCCATCATACTGAAGATTGATCCCCTACTCAAAATAATTATATAGTGTACCTAGCAACAGTAATCAACTTGCCCTTTCATGAAAACCTGCAAAAGAATTGCTGTTTATGATTGTTCTTTCACCCTTGTATTTCCTTTATGTAGCCCAGATAAACTTGCAGTATTTATCTATAAAGTGTTATTAGCAGAAGCTCTCCCATTTCTTGAAAGGTGGCTTTTTTTTTTTTAAGTTGCACTCAGCAATTCTGCAGAAGCCAATTGCTTCTAGATTAAATGAAATCTAACATTATTTTCCTGGATAGTCATTGCTTTTGAATGTTGTCACAGGAACTTGGGTTTCATATTACACTTAGCTACTTTGGATTTTCCTACTGATAAAGACTTATAAGAATTATTCTTGAAACTAAGAAGATAAAAGTCCAATTTATTGGTTCAACCGTTAATTTCATTGTTCAGTGATTACTTCAAAATATACACTGGCTGACTGAGCTACCTCTCTGTGACCAAATATTGATTCACAGCATTGTTGTTTGTGTTTTTTTAATGCAAAGAATTAATTCACCTAATTCTCTATGTCAAGCCAAGGCTCTATGTTGAGCCCAGTATTTTTCAATTCATTCATCAATAAGTTGGATGAAGGGGGCAGATGCCTCCTTAACAAGTTAACTGATGGCACAAAGCTGGGGGGAGTGTGCAGTACCCCAGAGTGCTGTGCAGTCCTTCAAAAGGGCAGCGAGAGGCTGGAAAGGTGAGCAGAAGAGAACCTACTAGAGTTCGACAAAGGCAAAGATGAGGTCCTTCACCTGGGGAGGAATAAATCCCATGCACCAGAGCAGCTCTGCAGAGAAGGAATTGGGGGTTCTGGTGAACCATAAACTGTCAGTAAGCCATCAGTGTGCCCTCGTGGCCAGGAAAACCAAAGGTACCTTCGGATGCATTAGGAAGAATGTTGCCAGCAGGTCAAGGGATCCTGCCCTTCTACTCAGCCTTGACGAAGTTGCGTCTGAATTACTGTTTACAGTGCTGGGCTCCTTAGTATAAGATGCCTGGAGTTCCTGGAGCTGGTCCAGTGAAGTGCAACCAAGATAGCTAAGGGACTTGAAGCATTTTTCTTACAAGGAAAGGCTGAGGGAGCCAGGCCTGTTGAGCCTCAAAAGGAGATGTCTGTAAGTATCTGAAGGGAGTGTATCAAGAATGGAACCAGGCTCTTAGTGGTGGCAAACAATAGGGTGAGAGTCAATGGATAGAAACTGATGCACAGGAAGTTCCACCTGAATGTGATGAAGAGCTTTACTGTGAGTGATGATAGACTGTAGCAGATTTCCCAGAGAGATTGTGAAGTCTTCCTCATTAGAGGTATTCAAGACCTGTCCAGACACAAGCCTGTGAAATGACGTCCCTTTTGAACAGGGAGGTCAAATGTGATGACCCACTAGGTCCCTTCCATTCTGTGATTTGGGCCAGTTTCTATGTCAGAAGATAGGATAATAAATTGTTTTTGATTAAGCAGTTTATAAAATAAAAATGCTGTTTACTATTTCCTTTTCTGACCATCAATGCTATTTAAAAAGAAACAGTGAACCCCTATCTGATGACCATTCTCTGAACTTGCTTTCGGCAAAGTCAGCTTACTTCACCAAATAAACCTCCCTTTATCTGACAAGTCAAGTCAACAATGACAACTGATATTATTTAGTTAAACTCCCTATGGTTCAATTGTAGATAAAATTACTTGGGGGACTTTACAGAATTTGACTTTGCTTGCTATGTAACAAAAGAGTTGAAGTGAGGAACTGCAAGCATATATGTACAAAAGTACATGCTGGAAAGAAGTCAGTTCTTGTCTGCATATGACGTACACTCTGTCTCTTATGGAAAATTATTTTTTACAGAGTCAGGTTCCAAAATAAATCCTCTGTATTTCTCCACCTTACTTGACAAGTCAAAGTTATAATTTAGGCCATCTGCTCTATCTATTATTTCATTGAGGTGACAAACTATGAGTTATGATTTAATCAATTCTTTTATTTTGCAAGAAAAAGACACATTTTCTATTCCATGAAAATATTTGTTGTAGAATTGCAAGATTATGTTTTTATCTTAAAAAGTCCAGTTTGGGGAACTACACAAACGTTCCTTCTTACAGTATTTACATAACTTGAATCTTCCATTGGATTGGAAGGATGTTTGTTAGAGGAATAACATTTTTCAGACAAGTTGTGTTGCTTTTATTCTGTAATTTTGGAGATGTCAAAAGATTTTATAAAATGTGTCAATAGAACTTTAGGGCTATAGCTGTAAAAAAACCCAACTGTCTTCTTTTCAGAGTTAAGAAACAATATTGCCAGTTCTCAAATGAAAGAGGTCTGCATTAATTATATGAAAATTAGTACTTATTTTGTATCATTCTATGCTAGTTGCAACTTATAGACTTAGGGTTTCATATATTAAACTTGATTCCTTTAATTTTTGATGTTACAGACATTGTCAGATAAGAAAGTATACATACTGATTATTTTCATAAATGATTTTTATTGAAGTTCCTGTGTGTGCATATACATACGTTTCTAAACTGCAGTGGTGTAGAAAATAGTCCAGCAAGATTGGTCGTGGAAAGTTACTTGGTTTAACAAACATTCTTCCACATCACTGGTACAGAATTATGATGTATAGTATATGTTATAAATGCACATCCAAGTCAAATGGAAAATGGCTCTGGTACAGAAATCCTATCTGTTGATTTTAGTTTATGTAAAGACAGAATTCATGTTTTTGCTAATAACAGTGGTAAGAAACAGAAGATAATTTAAAGCAATCATAAAGAAAGGTTGCATTCTTTTCAAGAAATACTCTGTGTAAAGAAACTGTCCTCATCCTTGTTGATTCTTAGTTACAATCATATAAAATTGAAATATTAAACTAGCTAAAAGACCATGAGAAAGTCTGGGCAAAAAAAACAAACCAACTAACCATGTTTTCTAAATTAACACAAAACCTGTGTTTAGAATACAAATTGTACAATGAAGAATAGAATACAGGAAATTAGAGTAATTTCTTGTAGTATCAGAGAGATTGCTCTTTTTTTTTTTTTCATCATCTGAATTAATGCAATTCTGTAATCAGAAAAACTTTTTATTTGAAAAAAGAATTTCTTTTGCAGTAACTGAATTTTCTGTAAGTCATCAGGCTTAAAATATTTCTGTAATTTACTTGGCAATTTTTATCTTTTCCAATTTATTTTTAACATGCTAATAGACTGCAAGGGGTTGACATTATATAGAAAGTTTAATGAATCTTTCTTTCTTACGGAAGAAGATATTTATAAGAGAGACTTATAATTAACTGATAGTAAATAATGAATTGTCCGTGACCTGCTTTCAACTACTGCTTTCTTTGATGCTAACAAGTAAACATAATGGTCATTATCCTTTCTGAGGATTTTGGTTCACTTCAGGTGATTTCAGTGGATAACAGAACCCGTATAAAATAAAATTAATGGTGTTGGTTTGTTTCATAGCATGAAGAAATTGATCTTCAGGAAGAAAATTTACTGGGACAATGCTTTCAGTCACTTGGTGTGATTCTTGGGGTGTCTTGTGTTGGGCCAGAAGTTGAACTTGAACCTTGTGGTTCCATTCCAACTCAGCATGTTCTTTGAAGTCAGCAGATGTGATGCTCATATGCAAAAAGGCCTGGATATAGACTTTCTGGAAGTCTGACCTTCATGGTGAGGAAGAAAATCATGGAAAAAATCATCATAAGTGACATCGTGGTATGCATACAGGACAACCAGGGTATCAGGTCCTGCAAGCATGGGTTTAAGACAGGTACTGCTTGACTAATCTGGTATCCTGTGACCAGCTGACCCATTGAGTAGACGAGGGAAAGGCTGTGAATATTGTCTAGATGGATCTCAGTGAAGCCTTAGACTTGATTTCCCACTGCATTCTCCTGGAGGAACTGTCAACCCAAAGCTTTGACAACTGCATTCATCACTGGGTTAAAAACTGGCTGGATAGCCAGGCCCAGAGAATGATGCTGAATCCAGCTGGAGCCAAGTCACGAGTGGTGTTCCCCAGGATTCAGTATTGGGGCCAGACTTCTTTAATATCTTTGTTGATATTAATTCCACCCAAATTAAGGTGCAGATGAGACCATATGCCGAAGTCAATAGTGAGAATTTTATTAAACAATGAATTTGAAGTACAGAAATAGAAATAGGAAAGAAAGGAAAGAGAAAGTGAGAGAGAGGTCAAGTAGAACATAGTCACCAGCTGTGGGTCCAATGTCATCCTGTTTGTCTTTCACCCTGAGGTTTTTTTGGTGGTGGGGGTCCCAACGTCATTCAAAATTTTTCAGTACTTATGCATTTTATCAAACAAAGGAGCAAATGCTAATTGGCTACAATTGGCTAGTTCTCTAATGCTGATGCATGTTCTCTAATGTATGCTGTCTTTCTCTTCTTTTGAGTCTGTGGATTTCTTGGGTTGATAGGCAATGATCGCAATGTACCCGAGTCAGAGCCAATTTCAGCACAGCTGGCTTTCCTCATGACACGTAAGTTCTGCATTCTTTATGTCCATTATCTGTAACACATTCTTCTCCCCGAAGTCTGTTAGCCTCTCCCTACATCTGAGATAATACCTAGACAATAGTACCACCTTTATTTTATCTCAGGTTCCAGCTGTGGTTGTGGGAAGTTCCAGGTCATGCTTGGGGCTGGGGCTTCAGTGGTTCTTGATGGTCACACCACCTGTCTCATAACTTAAGGTGATATTTTTTTGACAGGTGACATGTATACAAGCAGCTGCTTTTTTGCACAGTTTACTACAGTGGTAATTTTTGTGTGGATGCAATATCCAGGATGAGCTAATCAGATCTTGCCTACACCAGGCCTGGAGTTAGTGATATCCTGTCAGTCCCATTTGTGTTTATATCGTGGCAAAGTCCTTCTGTGGCCTTAACAGACATGATGAGTCAGTAGATCTGAGCACCTGCCCATTTGTGCAAGCACACAGCGTTGTGGACTTGGAAGTGGTGGATGGGCTATGGTTTAAGGGACATGCATTGACCACAGGTATTGTTGATCAGTGGTTATAGCTGCTTATTCCTAAGTTGTCCCAGCACAAGGTAAGAGGAAATTTCTTTCGCTGTTCTGATAACACAAACAAAAACAGTTGCCTCTATGTGCTCCTAAAATGTAGAATGCTCTCCATGTTGATTTTGCAGATATAGCTCATTAAAATAAAAGATGTAGCTTTTGCATGGATCTGGAATTAATTGTTAAGTAGCCTTTTACACAAATTCAGCAAGATAAGAAAATTTCAGCATTTTCATAGATGAAGAAACAAATCCAAAGTTTGTCTGGGCCATTTTAAGATCAAATTAAATCTGTGTCTTCCTATATAGTTAAATTCTACACACTGATAGTGTATATTTCTTTTGGGCTCCAGACTTATAGGACAAAAGGCTTTGACTTCACCCGCTATGGGAATCACTAGTTTGCAATTCATCTCTTTGTTTTTACATAATTCAAAAAACATCTGCATACTGTAATTTGTTGTGGCAGGTAAAATGATTTACTATTTATAAATACTATTTTGAATGTAAACATGTTTTTCTCACTCTTGCTTATGACTAATTTTTCACAATTAGTTATTGTGTTTCTTTACCATGCACACAAATCTTACTGTTTCATAAACAATGTTGGAAAATGTAAGTATCTTTTTGGGTACAGAAAAGTGTTTACCCATTTATATTGTTGCATTAGAATACGTAAGAACAAATACTTTTTATTTCTGTCTTTGCTGCTAGTTGCTCTCGATAGTTTTAGTATAGCCCTGCTCTCCTGAAAACTCAGAGTTAAACCTATCCTGAATCTTCAACTTTCCCCTTGTGCTCAAAATTGAGAAAAAACTTTTCATGCTAAAAGTCTTTCTTTGTTTCATGAGTCATGGGGAGTTCAACAGTTGTCTTTGCCTCTGTTAGGACACATGAGTAATCTGACCAAGCATAGTGCAGAACTGCGGACACAGCCAAAGACTGGATTGTCTTAGGGATATGTGGGACTGCAGTTGGCAGACAGAATGTCAGGGTCATCCTGGCTACGGATGGCTGATATTGTAAAAAGACTGTTTTTATTCTTTCAGTGAGATAAGTTTGTCCAGTTCCAGTTTTGCCATTCAATGGTTTGTTTGTCCTTTCTCCTGTCATGAAAAATGCACCAACTTGCAGGCACTATGGGATAACCATCAATTTTATCTTTGAGAATAGGTGTGATTTTGCACTTAAAGTAGGACCTAAATACAGATAAGGACACTATCCATTAAAAAAATCTAATTTATCTATGGTAACTCATACAATGAGAGCTGATTAACCTTGTTGAAATGCTTTATAATTTAAAAAAAAATAATGTGTAGATCAGCATGGCAAATAAGTTGCGTAAATCACTTAGAAAGCATACTGTAACATTTGAAACAAACCATGGGTAGAGGAGTTTCTGAGCTGTAAACTTTGTGAAGTGGGAATTAATTACATGTTACAGTCTTGCAAGCACATCCTGCCATTGCTAGGTCATTGCAGGGTGAGAGTGGATGCTGCATTTACTGATTGCACCAGGGAACAAAATGTTTTCATATCACATCAGATATGCTGAGACCATGACCTTGCCCTGCACAGTCTTATTAGCAATGTTGAGCATGAGTTTGGTCTGTTCACCCAACAAATAACTACTACTCTGAAATATTCTGTCTGTGCTTAACATTGAAAAGATAAGCCCAGTCTAACTGACAAAGCCTGATACGTATCCTGTACCAAGGTAGGCTACATCTTTTAATGGAAAGCAGAAGTGGCACTTCAAACTTTAAATATATTGCCAGGGGTGTCTCCATTTTTCCAACAATTTTTCATGTGCTATGCCAGCAATGTATGATCTCTATTCACTGTATAGGCATTAACTTATTTAGAAAGTGTCTCTTTAGGTGTAAGAGACTGGTGTAAGTAGAACGAGTAGATTATTGTTAGAAAAAAATTAAAGAGGTCCCTCTGAAATAAGTGTTGTCACCAGAGTTGTAGTCACCATTGCAGTTCTCCAGTTTTATGCCCTTACTTATACTGTAACACATTGGTAACCCAACACAAAACTATAGGGAAAGATATTGCTCTGATGCATTGAGTTGACAATAAGCTCAGGCTGTCCAGGAGCACCTGTGGTGTTCTCAGCTGTATGAAAGGCCTGTCTCAGGGCCAGTTTCCTATAATCATCTTTTAAAATAAGACTGATAGAAATTATCTCCAGTGTTAAATACTAGATGCACATAAGTTTAATAAAAAATGGTAGTTCTTAATAAACTATCACGCTCTAGTGACAAACACAGAGATAAATAAATTCTTTTGAGAGATTTCTAATTGCATCTTTACTTAGATTTATCTCTGCTGAACAAAAATCCTAGTTTTGAGTGGGATGTAGTAGCTTAGCTACACTTATTTTCTTAGAGTTATTTCCACGTGTCTATTGTTTCTTCAAACATCTATGGCGTCTTGAAAATTTCCCTTTTTCTTGCCAAATAGCAACACTTCACATTAGCATTTTATTAGTAGTGGGCATAAGGATTATCTTCACTGACATTAACCAACAAAAAATGTTAATCATTTTATCATACCTTGTATTTTATGCAAATTTATGGAAAAGATAAGTGCCTTCATAAGGTTCTTACCATAAAGAACGTTAGGGTATGAAAAATCAAAGAACTGAGGAATTTCAGTATTTTTCTACTATTTTCCTAACTTAGTGTGCACTCCACTTACAAATACTTAAATTTCCATGAGATGGATGCAATACATAAAGTTCAGTTACAGCAGGCATTTAACAGGATTTTCTGCTCAGTTAAGGGGATTCAAATGAATTAGGTGTCTTCTAGCACAAAAGAGAAAATGGTTCTGGAGCAGAGGAAAATTTACAAACAAGAGAGATTCCTGGTCACAGGAGGTCATAAGATAAAGACTTAATGGTATTATTAGCTGTTGATTTTACCATATGTTTGGGAGATTGATGTTGAGTATAGATCTTACAAAACAGGTAGTGGTGACAAGATTGTTACGTGTTCCCTGTAGAGTGTACGTTACGTCAGTCTTTATACATAATTACTTGAAAATCTGAAATTTTGATGTGAGGTACAATCAGACACAGGACCTTGCATTGGGCACATCTTATGACTTGATTTGACTTGACATTTCCTGGGTCTGAGCTATAATTTTGACACATATGACACAAATGTGTTTTTATGCTATATGACCTTTCATGTTACTTTTTTCCGTTTTGGGCATCAACCTGTTTTTGGCGGCAAACATGTCCAAAGGGACCATATGGCCTCTGTACCATTAAATGTAGTAAAAACCACAGGTATTTACCATGGAGTCCTTCAGTTGTTACTCATAACTTAATCAACTTAACACTAGCATTTATTTTTTGTGATGCTACAATTTTATTTCTCTGAGAGTATTATCTGTGAACACATCTGGGAAAGATTAAGAGCAAACTATTCTTTGCTAGGTAAAGTCATGGTACTTAGTCCTAGTGATTGTGTGGGTTCTTTGTAATGGCAAAAGTATTCATCTGGTGTGCTGGCAAGTGAATGATTGCAAGTTAATCCTTTATCTGTTTGCACTGATTATGCTACAACCTGTAATATAAGTAACATGAACTTTCTAAATTGAGTGACACAACAAGGCATCTAAGTTCCCAGGCACACATATGTGAGTACAAGACATGTATTTGCTGTTAGTGAATCTTCGTAAAAATGAATTCCTAATAATTTCGTTTTCAATTCTTTGTTATTTTTGTATCTTTGTTATCTTGATACTGAATAATATTTAATACAACTATAAAAAAATTAATTTTTCTTGAGTTTCAGTTAATATTGTGGACTTATAAAACATATTCTGAAATATATTAAAACTTAATAAATTTTGTTTAACCCTACTGCTCCCCTTTTGTCAATAATCTGACATTATTTTGTAATTTGCTAAAGTGTTTTTTCTTTTGCCTTTATTTATAGTTTCAAATTTCATAATAAAAGATTGCATTTTCATAAACAATAAGTAGAAACATAATAAAGGGTGAAATTCTTTTTGTTGGTATTTCAAGACGGTCAGTGAATATTAGCTGTTTTTAGACACATACCTCACTGCTGCATTTTTATTTAAAAGAAACAAAAGGAGTATTTTATTTCATTGAACTGACCATTTGTATTATATCTCTTAAATTCATATTGTTTTCAAATAATAAAATAAAACTTATGATTCATTTCTAAGACATCAACAAGCAGTGGATTAAGAAGATGGTAAAATATATATTTTTTCAGGCTAGGAAAAGTTCTTGATAGGTTTTGATAGATGTTGACATAGAAAACAGTGATGGGGTGAAGAAAGCTGTTTCCAAATAGGAATAATTTTTCAAGAGGTCAGGATAAGAAAGAGGGAATGAGATGGAAATTCTTGATTTTGAAATTACCTCTGGGGGCCCAATCATGGTATGCAGTGTCAATCTTAACAACTAGCTATACCATTGTGAGTCCCTACTCAAATTGGGGGAAAGTAAATTTTGCTCATGATGAAAATCTGACTCACAGCACTCTAAGGGGTATGTGTAAGAAATATGAGACCAGCACAGTTAAAAAAATACATTATTCTGTTAGAAATATTAGTGTACTTTGCTGTCTTTAAGCCAGTTGCACAAAAGCTAGCTTGAAGTTACATAAACGAATATCAGTGAGGTATTGAATGCAAGGATGTATTCTGCCTGTCAGGAAGGGAAACTCTGTACCTTCATACCATAGCAATGCAATAGAGTACCTTCCATTCAGAAGCTGCTCACATCCAGCTGGGCAAAGTGATAGGCATAGAATTGCATATAAAAATCAAAAGAAAAACTGAAAATCTGTTGCATAAAACTTATTTTAACCTCCAGGATATGGTGGTTCTGACTGGAGTTTCATAGTAATTTTTTCTGCTTTTCTGATGTCAAAAATTGGGTTCTAAAATAATGATTCTTCTCGTTTTAAGAGAAGACATTCTTGCTGTATTCAGCAGTTATTTCAGTTTTATGTTAAATTATCACGCTATCAAAAGAAATTTGAAGAAAAAAGATACTTGAAACTGAGAAAAAAATGTATATTACGAAAAATCAGTCTTGTAGACTTTTTTTTTCCACTTTAGATTTTTTCCTTCTTGTATCTCCAAAAGGAGGACAGGAAAATAAAGTACTATACACCATTAGGTTTGTCAAAACATCATGTTTCAAAATATGCTTTATTTAAAAGGATCCTCTATCTGATCTAAATCTGCATCAGATTTTTTAAAAAATATGCTTCATACTCTAAAAGATGTTGAATTTTATGTCCACCTGTTTTACCTAATAGAGATTCTTATGGTTCTTCTTCAATGCATACTGTAAAAAACTTAACTAAAGGTGCTCAACAAATAAGCATATTATATTTTGGTTAGGGTTCATTTTTTTTTTAATGGAATGAAAAACAATTTATAGAGACTTGAAAATATATTCAAATCTATGGATCTCTTGAGTTGAAAATCACAAAATCATGGATTTTTTAGGCTTGGAAAAACCTCTGGAGATATCTAGTCCAATACCTCTGCCAAGACAGTTACTTGTAGCAAGTGACACAGGAATTTGTCCAGTTGGGTTTTGAATATTTCCAGAGAGGGAGATTCCACGGCCTTTCTGAGCAGCCTGTTCCAGTGCTCTGACACCTCTATTATAAACAAGTTCTTCCTCACGTTAAGATAAAACTTCTTGTGCTTTAGTTTAGAGCCATTGTTCATTGTCCTGTTGTTGGGTACCACTGGAAAGAGTGGCACCATCCTCTCGGCACCCGTCTTTAAGATGTTTCATTAATGGGATCCCTTCTCAGTCTTCTGTTCTCCAGAATAAACAGATCCAGCTCCCGCAGTCTCTCCTCACAAGAGAGATGCTCCAGTCCCCTAATCTTCTTTGTGGCCCTCTGTTGGTCTCTGCAGTAATTCCTCATGTTTCTTGTACTGAGGAACCCAGAACTGGATGCAGCGCTCCAAATATGACCTCAGTAGTGCCAAGCAGAGGGAGAGGATCACCTCACTTGACCTACTGGCTATACTCTTTCCAATAAACCCTAGAATACCACTGGTCCTCCCAGCCATAAGGACACACTGCCAGCTCATAGTCAACCTGTCATCCATCTAAGCTCTCAGGTCCTTCTCAGTAGAATTGCTCTCCAGGAGGTCAGCCCTTAACCTGTACTGCTACTTGGGGTTATTCCTCCCCAGGTGGACGGCCCAATATTTCTCCTTGGTGAACCTCACTAGGTTTCATTCTGCCCAACTCTTCAGCCTATCAAGGTCCTGCTGAATAACAGCACAGCCTCCAGGTGTGCCCGACACTCCCCCCAGTTTTGTATTATTGGCAAATGTTTCAATTTGTTTCCTGAATGATTCTGTAGCTGCTGGAAGTGCTCTGTAAAAATTGCCCATTTTATCCTCATATCTTCTACTTTTAGATAATCCAGTGAAAGGAACTAGTTAAATAAGAGTTAAATAACCTATGGAGTCAAGGTTTGAACTAACAGAAGTTTCATATTTTACTCAAAAACTCCAGTTTGCTTTGTTTCTATTATATTAATTATCTAAATCTACATGTGTGTCTATGGAGTTTAAAAATTTACTGACTTTTCTGTCTTTTGTTACATTGCAGATGTATGTAGTAAATTCAAAAACTCTTCCTCCAATAAAAGATCTATAGATATTGAGTGCATCAGGTTTGCTGCTTTTTCTGTCTTCTTTTTATCTATTATTTCTTACTTTTCTTAGCTATGAGATATTTTCTGTCCCAGAATCTTCCACTTTAATTTCTCTGAACAGCCTGTTAGTTCAGTGATTTATTGATTAAGAATAGAATCAATGCAGATTTACAAAAAGTGAATGATTTTGTGACCAAGCCACCGATCCTTGACAATTTTTGGGTTTGGTTTTTTTGCTTGGTAGTTCATTGCTACATGATTTTTATATGCAGTTTGTTTACTTTCTAGTTATATTTTCTTTTTCTTGTGTTTATAGTACCTTCTGACTCATGTTATTTACACGTGTTATACTTTCATTGTATATATACATTTCATATGTGTTTGTTTACATAGCAAAGTCATATATATTGCCTGGTTGTTACTCCTCAGGCTGGTACAGCAGTTCATAACTCGGCCATTTCCAGAACCATTTGAAGAGGTGTGATTCATGACTTGGTCAATGATTATGCTTATGAATAGATCTCAATGGCTGTTTAGAGAAGTCAAAACATTGAAGGTTATACACTTGGTAATTTTTTTATTCATTTAAATGTTGAATGTTTTACTTAGAATATTACTTTTCACCAAAATGTATGATAATGATGACAGAAAGGATGCAAATGCTTTCTGAGAAGCAGAAAAGGTATCACTGTAAATTCACTCTAAAGTAATATGCTCTAATTTTAGTAATTGTCATTTGTTTTTTTCAATTCTCAGTTTTCAAAAGCCAACAAATTTTTGTTCTGTCCTGGAATGAACACTGGGTTTTTAAGCTGAACCTTTTCAGCTCTACTTCTGTCTTTTCCTGATTGTTACACACAGAATTAACAAGGTTGGAAAAGACCGCAGAGACCATCAAATCCAACCTTTTACTTAACAACCTGTCCAACACCAATCCAACATCTAAACCATCTAGACCATCTAAACCATGTCACTAAGTTCATCATTCAACCTATTCTTAAACACATCCAGGGACAATGACTCTACCATCTCCCTGGGAAGCCCATTCCAAAGGGAAATCACTCTCTCTGTGAAAAAGTTTCTCCTGATATCCAACCTAAACCTCCCCTGACACAGCCTAAGACTGTGTCCTTTCGTCCTGTCACTGGGAGCCTGAGAGAAGAGACCAATCCCCACCTGCCTACAACCTCCTTTCGAGTAGTTATAGACACCAATAAGGTCACTCCTGAGCCTCCTCTTCTCCAGGCTGAACACCCTCAACTCCCTTAGCTGCTCCTCATAGGTTTTGTTGTCTAAAAGAACAGCAACATGGGAAGGCCAGAAGGAGTAGCCACTGGCTACATGCATTAGAAGGCAGTTCGGATGCTGGTTGCAAATCAAAACACTGAGAGGCGAAAAAACAGCTTCCCATCTTGCTTCTGGGTTTCACTGTGTAAGATCTTACTGCATTTCTATAAAGAATCCAGTCTGTTAGGCTTTTGTGTATAGAGCAGTTAATTTCACTCTTTATCATAAATTAGATATATATTTTAATTAACTCTATGGACCAAAATGCTGGTCTTGAATTGGGTGTTTAACCCAAATTTTGATAGATAATGGAATAGTTTCAACAGTTTTCCTTTACTAAAGAGAAATGTTTTAGAAGTGGTTTGGTACAATATTTGAAAATTGATAAATCATATTTGAATAAATATATTTAGTAACTTAAATTATATATCATTAATTAGAATTATAGGATGATATAACAGTTTGGGTTGAAAGGGACCTTAAAGACCATGTAGTTCTAACTCCCCTGCCGTGACCAGAGACACTTTGTAATAGACCAGGCTGCTCAAAGCCCCATCTGACCTATCTTTGAGTATTTCCAGGGATGGGTCATCTTGGGTTTAATGTCAAACATAAAACACGGTTGCCTTCACATTGGCCATATCGTTGTGATTTTTTTTTCCCTTCAGGTAGCTGAAATTTTGTTTGAAATATGTGATTCAGCAATATGTTTCACTGAGACAAAGATAAAAATGGTATTATATTTATGCAAAATCATGTAGGCATAACTTTAAAAATGTGTTGCATATGAAAAAAACCTCCTCAGAGTTTTTACCATCATGATAGACTAAACAGTCTAGAAGCCTGAGGCTTTGAAGAAGAAGCTTTTTCTTTCCTGTGACAGTTATTCAAAACATAGCTTGAGGAGGTCAAGTTTCGCAGTTGGACAAGTAGACCATGACAGTTCTTCCCTGAGGTTTAAATATGCTGTGCTGACATGATACAAAATCCATTGTTATTTCTGTGTTACTTTAAACACTGACCTATTCTCATCTCTTGGATTAATGAACACCATCACAGAACTTTTATTTTGTACCTTAATTAGGTAACGACCTCTGGGGGCCAAGTGCTATGTATGTAAAACTTCTGTTGACCTCAGTGGGAAGGAATGGTACCTACTTTTCTCAAGGCAGAAGAGATTATTAAAATACAGGAGGAATTAACTGAGACATAGGAACCTATATTTAGTCCTGGTGGTAAGGCATTTCTCTCTTTTTCCGTCTCATCCTTGCCCTGGATGTCTTTTCTACAAGTATTTTTAGAGGAAAAGCATAATGGCAATTAGAGTTTGCTGTTCTTTCCTAAGCATAGGAAAGCAACATAGTGGTTCTCAAAAATGCAGAAAGGTTTGAGTCACTAAGGGAATTTTGAAATTTTGTCCAATCTTTAAAATGGCTTGTGGCATTTAATACTGTGATGGTTAAATGCAACAAAATACACATTTTTAAAACATTTTGGAAAAAAATATTGATTTTCATTTATTAGTTAGGCTTGAATCATACACAAGACTTTGTCCTTCAGTGTTATGGAAATGCAATCTTTTCAAACATATATTTATAAAAACCCCACAAGACAAAAACCAAACAAACGAAACCAAATCACACACACAAACTCAAACCAAAACAACCAAAAAATCAAAAACCAAACCAAAACCCTGTTCAGTAGTGCTCTCTAAATAAGTTTAGACTCAGAAGGATTGCTGAGAGTGAGTTCATCCTGATCTATTCAAACTAAACTGGGTGTTTAATAGTAGAGTTGGGATGGACAAGAGTAGTTCTAGAAAAGAGGGCCAGTATAGCTCAGGAGATATTGAATATTATCTTGCTGACATAATTACTTGCTGTGCACATGTTGACTCCATGAGTCCATGATACGGTTCTACTTTGTAGAGAGATTTGAACACTTTCCCAGAAAACCTTAGTATGATGAGTATGATAACTTAAATTACTCTCAAACACTTGGAGTGGATATTTTTGTTATTGCTCTTTAAAAAAAAACACCCTACAGAAATCTGGAAATTTTGATGAGATATCATTAAATTAAAAGATTCAAGTATTTTGGAAAATTTTTGTATTCTCCTGAGATTAAATATGAAAGCAGTCTTCTAGTTTGATTTTAATTTGACCTTGTATGCTTCCAGTATTTATTAATTTTAAATTTTTTACTTACTTTCTAATATATACTATTAAGTATTCATAATTTTACATGGATTCTTAGTACTTAAGGTAATTTAGATATTTTCATTACTTTAAAATGTGAGATAATATAAGTTAAAAAAAAAAATATTGAGACTTCTGTCATGGTTTAACCCCAGCAGGCAGCTATGTCACACGCAGCTTCTTGCTTACTACCCCAAACTGGGATGTTGGAGAGAATTGGAAGAGTAAAGGCAATAAAACTTGTGGGTTGAGATAAAGAGAGTTTAATATGGAAAGCAAAAGCCATACATCCAATTAATTCACTACTTCCCATGGACAGGCAGATGTTCAGTCATGAACACTCCAGGAAAGCTGAGTTGTATCACGTTAAGAGTAACTTGAGAAGACACACACCTTAACTCTGAACATCTCCCTTTACTTCCTCCAGCATTTATTGCTGAGCAGAGATGTTACATGGTATAGGGTGTCCTTTTTGTCAGTCAGGATATTCTGTTCTGGCCATGTTCCTTCCCAATTTCTTGTGTTCCCCCAGTGTCCTTGCTGGCGGAGCAGCATGAGAAACAGAAAAGTCCTCAACTCTGTAAGCACTGCTCATCAATAGCTGAAATATCCTTGAATTATCAACACAAATCTTAAACATAGACCCATGCAAGCTATTGTGATGAAAACTAAGTTTATGACAGCCAAAATAGCAGTTCGCATGTAAGTGACATGGTTAAAACCAGGAACACCTGGCTTGCTTTTTTATTATAAATGTTGCCATAAAGAAGGACCTTTTATAAAACATCCCTGTATTATCAACATGGTTTTGGTCACAAATGCAAAACATAGCACCATACAAGGTACTACGAAGAAAATTATTTCTACCCCAGCAGAAACCAGGAGAGACCTATTACTTTTCAGTGCTTTTTTTTTTTTTTTTTCCCCATGAGTAGAGCGCAATAGTTTTTATGTATTTTTTGAAACCGTAGTGGGTTTAGCCACAGTTTCTTATTTTTTTTTGACTCCTAGACAGGAATAAAAATCAGTCCTGAGCTCTTTCACCTTTTTTTCTTACATGAGTGTGTATTACTGACAGTTATAGCCTGTGTTTGCTTGAAAACATTTATGCCAGAAGTTTGGAAGGCTTGAGGTCATCTAGTTGCTAGCTGAACACTGACAGAACTGGGATATGTTTTGCATAAAATGTCTACAAAACAACATCTAAAGATAGAAGTCTCTTTACAACAAGATATCTAAAAAACAGAATTTGAACTACTCTATTTGTCTTGTCGGCTCAGTTCTATTGAGGATGTGGGGGTTTTGGCTACTCATTCAGACACACACATATGAAACTCTTTTTAGCATGTTGAATGGTGTAGTCTCACTTGAAATGTATTCCTTAATCAGCACACTTGCCAATGTGCATCCACATCTCTCCCCACAGCCGTGAAGGCATTCACAGGATTTTGCAAACCATGGAACTATACGCAATTGTCAAATGAATGACTTTTGTGCATCAGAGTAGAAATAGCTCTCCTTAGCCACAGGATTTCATGCTTTTATTGCTGCTTATGGCTGCATCCTGAGCTCTTAATTTCCTTTCACAAGTGGGCAATGTATATTCTTGTTAAGCCACTTGCACAAGCCCAGGCAGTTCGTCTGAAATACAGTTAGTACTTTTGCAAACTGTAAAATCAGTAGATGTTTATCTTATGGAGAATTATGAAAGGCAAAATCTTGAATTTATATCACTGTATATTTTGATAAGAAAAGAGTAAATAGCTTGTGTTTATTTTATATGCTAGATGGTACTTTATGTAAATAGGTTACGGAGCGGATCATCTTGAGTGAGATCACATGGCACCTACAGGATGCACACAGGGATCAGACCCAGGCAGCATGGATTTAGGAGGGGCAGGTCCTGCCTGACCAACCTGATCTCTTCTTATGGCCAGGTGACCTGCCTGGTGGATGAGCGGAAGGCTGGGGATGCGTCTACCTGGACTTCAGCAAAGCCTTTGACACTGTCTCCCATAGCAAATTCCTGGAAAGGCTGGCAGCCCACAGATTGGAGAGGTGTGCTCTCTGACAGTATGCCCAGGAGGCCAAGAAGACCAGTGGCATCCGGGCCTATATCAGGAATGGTGTGGCCAGCAGGATCAGGGAAATCATTCTTCCCCTTACTTGGCATTCATTAGGTCACACCTTGAGTACTGTGTCCAGTTCTGTTCCACTCAATTAAGAAAGGATATTGAGATACTGGAGTGTGTCCAAAGAAGGGCAACAAGGATGGCGAAGGGACTGGATCACAAGTCTTGAGGGGAGTGGCTGAAAGAGCTGGGGCTGTTTAGCCTGAAGAAGAGAAGGATCAAGGGAGACCTCATTGCTCTCTACAACTACTTGAAGGGAGGTTGTAGGCAGGAGGGTATCGGTCTGTTCTCCCGGGCAACCAGCAATAGGACATGAGGGCACGGGCTTAAGCTGCACCAGGAGAGGTTTAGGTTAGACATTAAGAAGAAGTTCTTTATAACAGAGAGTGACTGGGGACTGGAATGGGCTGCCCAGGGAGGTGGTGGATTCATCGTTCCTGAAGGTAGTTAAGAAGAGATTGGATGTGGCACCTAGTGCCGTGGTCTAGAAGACAAGTTGGTGTTTGTTCAGAGGTTAGACTTGATGATCTCAGGGATCTTTTCCAACCAAGTTGAATCTGTGATTCTGTGATACTTGGCTGATGTTCTTTCAGCTCACTCTAAGGAAAAAACACAGAAATATAAGAGCAGTAAAGGTGAGAGAAGATTAAAAAGAGATGGAAAAGCTTAGGAAGCACAGGGACTATGTATTTAAACAACATTGATTTAAAAGCAAACCACAAAAATACTAGGAAAAATGTCTGTCCCTGAGTGCACATTCAGACCGTTACCACACAAGCTAAAGCTCTCAGGATGCTGAGAGCTCATCAATCTCAGTAGTTATTGGGGGATAAAATTGAAAGAAAGAAGTTTTAGAAGAAAAAAAAAAAAGGAAGAGAAGAATTTAGTCACTTCTATGCACTTTCCACCCCTCATCTCAAAATGTAGGTAGTGGAATGGAAAACGGTTCAGAAAAGCAGAAGGACGAAAAAAAGGCCTTGGAACAACTTATGTGTGAAGAACAACAAAGAACATCTACTTCAGAAATAGATGAAGGGCAAACAAACTAAAAGTAGAAAGGAAACCAAAATTAGGCTGAAGAGGAAGGTTTGGGAAAAGCTAATCATTATCTCTTCTGTGCAAAAAGATTTTGAGAAATCAAATTAAGGTAAAAGGAGAGAGGTTCAAAAGAAGTAATAAAGGCATCTCTCATGCAATAGATCACAATTATAAAATTCTTTGTTAAAATTTGATGTGGATGGGAAATTTGCATGAACTTCAAGAGGAGTCTGGACAATGTATTCCCTGAATATGCTAGAGAGACACAATTCAAGCTGACTTTCAAAATAGATGAAAGATGAGAGAGTATCATCCCATTCTTCACCCTAAGCATCAACTTTTTGGAGATTGTCAGGAGAGAAATCCTGAGGTAACTGAACTGCTAGTCTAACCTATGGCAGATTTTTTTTTTTTCTTGGTCACAGTTTTATTTTGGGATTGAGGGTATAGGAGTTTGGGAGTATTTTTGTCGTTTGTTTTTATTTCCTTTTTTTCAAAGGAAAACAGGTTTGGAGTGTGATATTTATTATGATAAAGAAAAGGATTGGCCAGGAGTAGAAGATAATGTCATTGTACAAACTCTTAGAGTGACAGCTTGTATACACAAGATTCAGTTTATTTCCTATTTCCAGTATTAAAATCTTAAAAAATCTGTGTTATTAGTTTCATTATTATTTTGTAGACAATTTTTTAAAATTAATTATTTTTAAAACAATTTCCCTTTATAATTTCTTCACAGAGATATCTTTAAACAAAAAAGAAAAAAAGCAATTAAACTCAGGAAAACCCAAAAATAAAAAAACACCCTAAACAACCCATATTCTTCCAAAGAAAAAGAAAAGCAGGGTTGGCTCAGACAGAAAGATATTTTTCAATTATTTTAGTAGACTGTTTTCTCTAGAAGCATTGACATTGATTGTGGTGGGAAACAGCACAGGACTATTAAGAATATTTACTACCCTTCAAATCACTGATTACTTTTCTTGAAACTGCTAATGATATTCAAATTGTTCAGTTGTGCTTACATATATCCTGAATATCCTTTGCCAGTGTCACTGTGGTTTTGCACAGCATGGGGCAGACAGGCACATGAAACTACTCTGCTCCAGCTCAGCAGGGTGTTCCAATGAGTGCCCTGGCAGGAACACTCATGTTCTCGTGATGGACAGCCTGGTGTTAACAATCAGCAGCAAGTCACAAAGCAACGATTCACGGGGCTGAAGTAGAGTGGTGGGCTCCAAGTGCCTATAAGTGCCTATAAGGCCAGTCATAAACTTGGGAAAAAATTTTATTGCAATGAGGTTGGATGTGAGTGAAATTAGGAAAAATAATAGTTGTTTTATCACTGGGTAAAAAAAAAGGGTGCCTGAGGAACTTACATTGAGAGGTGCTAGTGCTGAGTAGAGAATTCAGAGAATGGTGTGAGGTGATGGATAAGAATGAGAAAGTGCAGGATATTTCCTTTCTGTGACCTAGTATGCTCTTATACGTACTGAACTAGGCTAAACATTGCTAGCTGTAGGAAATGGAAAAGATGGATAACTAATTTCACCTGTTGAAAAAATAAGAAAAATGTGTTTGGCCCCAGTTCAAGATTAGAATTGAAAGTAGCAATGCTATTTTTAAGTCTGAATGTTGCATTCTTTGGGGATGTGACAGTATTGTGTTGAAATTGTGTGATGATCTTAAATATTTCATAAGCATTACTTTTCTATGTTTAGCTGTCAAGGCCTAGTCTTCCATGTCAATTCCTTAGTGGCAGCCTACTTGAAATGGCATGTCAAACATCTTAGTACAGTGTTCCAGAATGGATCCTTAAGATGGCTTGTTTCTAAGATTAAAAAATGAAAAAAAAAAAAAAAAAAACCAAACAGGAAAAATTTTAATGAACAAGATAAACTTCAGAAAGCATTGCCAAAAATGACAAATGATTCCAATTACCTGACAATGTTTTTTATTAATTGTTAAGATTAAGCATCAGAAAGTTTCTTCTTCTTATCTCAAAAATCTCTTTTGTTGACATAGAAAATCCTTTGAATGATGTTTTATTCTAGTGAAAAAAATGTGGCTTTTTTATTTTCTAGGCAGTATAATTTATTTTTTATGAGTTATAATCCTATGCACAAAATCTAACAACTTTTAGAACAAATATTGATCTACTATACCCTGAAAAAGAAATAATTTTCATAAGAAATATTAAAACTCTTGGGTTTACATCATAGTCTAGGGATAAATCATGCTAGAACATCTTGTTTCAATTTTGACAGTCTATAAATATATTTCACATAACAGATTTCAGAAAAAATGCTTACCTATTTGAGAAAAAACATTTTACTTTCTGCAAAAATTTCAAATGTAAATGCTTACATTGTTTATGGAAAATATTCATAAAAGGATGCAAGTGACTACACTTTGGTACTATGCTGTGCCCTAATTTCTGTAACTATTTATTTATTTTATGAATACCAAGACTTTTGAAATCCTCACTGATGAGCTTACTTGTTCTGTTTATGAGTGATGGGGGGTTTTTACTTGCCTTGTTTTTTATACTTTATTGAAAAATTAACGCGGAATTATTAGTTCTATGAAATGAATTTTTCAGCAGAGCTTAATGCTTTCACAGGCAACTCAGTCATGTGGGAACATCCCTCTTCTGACTGATTAATGCCAGCTGATGCTATTTTTCAGTTTACTATATCTGATCTTTGTCACGGTGATATATGTAATCTATTTAACTGTACCGGCTGCCCAAAGACTAGAACAAATGAATATGTCTGTGTACGGTTGAAAAATATTTAGACAATTTTTCTTATTTATTTATCTTGCCAAGATAAATTTACAAAACAATTTTTTAATTTCCCTGAAAAGTAATTGAAACATATTGAAAAGTTCAAAACTAATTGCCTCTCTCTCTCTCTCTCTCTCTCTCTCTCTCTCTCTCAATTAATATTAACAGTTGATTTTTAAATTTTGAGAATATCTTGAAATTCCATTGCTTCATGAAGAAACATTCATATCTGGAGGCATTACAGACATTTAAACTATGCAAACATGCTCCTTCATTCTCACCAATGTACTGTACTTCCATATGCTATAGAAAATAGCCCGCTGTATGTTTAGAGGCAGAAAGGAGATACATTCTGTCTTGCAAATGACTTTGTCTAGAATAAAACAAAGTGGAAAAAAAAAAAAAAGACTGCAAAGTGATATATTTTCAGCATGTGTTACTGACATGGCAACCACATTTTTTAAAAAGAGCATGTCTGAAAACACGCATAATTTGTCTATCTGAATTGAATATGTTTTGCATTAGATTGTAGAAGATAAGAAAACAAACTTTTAAAGGTGAAGTTTCCTCACAAGCACAGCGGACAATTATTTTGCCCAGTTATGAATTCTCATTGGTACTGTATTTGGTATTCAACCAACAATTCATAAAATGTGAGTATAAAATATGTAGAATTGGCTCATCCTAAGTCAAAGTACTATGAAATAATTAACATCCTATTGCAAAAGTTAGGTCTGTGTTAGGTTTTCTCTGCTTCTGTTAACCCACAGTTAACTCATGTAGTTAAATCACATTCATTTTTGTATTAAACATGAAGATCTATCTCGCAGCATTTGTGAGACAGGTATTTTAAATTAAAACACTAGTAATCCATGAAAGTCAACCAATGTATAGAAGGAAAGGAGCTCATGTATTGAAGAGTTAAACTACAAGAATTGATATAATAACCACTCTTCGCTTATGTGCAAATGGTTCAATACCCAACACTGTAGAATAATAAAAAAGTTGATTGCTAAAATACTTTTTTTAAAAAAGCTGCTGAGTTCTAAGTACAAATTAACAGTACAAATTCCAAAGAGGGAATTCTCCCCTACTGGTTACGGGTCTTTTAGTAGCTTAAACTTGCAGCTTGAAAAGTAACTGAATGAGCAACTTGAATAATTATTCATGGAAAACTGTAGAAAAAGAAAGGAGGGAATAGATGATTTTAAATAAAACCAAACCAGCTTCTACCTTTAAATGCTTGTTTACATATGTTCATAGGTGAGTTTGTCCCACGAACCTTCTAAAATCCTGTTCTCTGTCTTACTGCAGCAAGCTCCATGCACGTGTTTCAGGATACCTGAAGTCCTGAGACCCATCCACTCCTTTTTTTGAGACACTATATGCTGTTTCATAACTGTGATGTTTTCCAGTTTTAAATTAATGTTTGGGTACCTAGCATTTGTAAGTAAAGCCATCCTGTAGTAACAAATGTAACAGTTGTATATTTATGTATCTTTAGTGTTCTTGATTAAAGTATTAGGCAATCTCCATTCATTAAAGATACTACAATTTTCAGCGGTGCCCAGGTATATGTACTCATGCCATAAATAGCAAATATAAGAAATAGATCAAAATCTCAGTACTATGGTGATTTGAATTCTGAAAGATCATAGACTTTTTTTGTTTTGATATTACTCTTCCGCAAAATTATAAAATTTGCTCCCGTTACTAGGAGTTTAAACTGGACTTATACTGAAGTGAATGTATAAAACATTTTTTGATTAATACACATGTTTAAGGCTTGGTGGCATAAAAGGAATAAAATGTTCATATTTCCTTTTATATCTGAATTACTATACTTAACTCACTGCTGGACCTTCCTTGAGTATTTCACCTGGCTGACCTGGTGATTTTTTCTTTAGTCTTTTGCAAGAATAGATAGAAGATATTTTCATGGACATGGCTTCAATTCTGAATTCATTTTGTCTATTCCTGTTCCTCTACTTTGCCTCTTTTATTCTGATTTTCATAGGATCTAGTCCTTTTAACTGTCTTAGATTCTTGAAGTTACTGGTTATCTGAGAGTTTGCCTGCTGATGAAAATAAAAGCAGTTTTCCAAGATGTGTTTAGGTNTGTGGAGGACGGGAAATGAGGAGGGTTGGTTTTTTTATTTCAAGTGTTGAATGTCATGCTTAAGATCCACATTATCATTAATTGAGAAAGTACCTATCCAGTTCATCCAGCCGGCACTTGTTCCCATGCATCTGTATTCACTAAATTTTTGCCAAAAGCTATTTTTGAGACTTCTGTAAATTGTCAGATATAGTCTAACACTTGCAGACCACAAAAATTCTAACTATACTTTTTAATATTTCTGCAAAGGTTGTTATATGACCATTTCTAAATGGTTAAAATATGAAATAATCAGTAACATTTTAAATATTGAATTGGGATTTAAATACTGTAACCTAGATTTTAAAAAAAAAAAGTATTTGGATTACAGAGTGTAGACAGAATTCACTTTATGTGACTGACACTGTCTAGAAAGTAGAGTGGTGAATGTGGAAAATAGTTTGAGATTGATTTCATAGGCGATAGAGAAAAGCACTTCTGAAAAGTGATTGATTTTACCTACTATGGACACTAGTTTTAGCATAAGAATCAATCTTCCTATGAAAATATGCTTCTCTCCAGCTGTCATGAAAGAGATTGGCTAATTGCTACAAATAATCTGACTTTAAAATGATTATTGGTGCAAGAGTGACCTGTTCAGTCTGAAACTGACATAAGTAGATCCTGGAGGTATTTAAAAGATCTTTAGAAGTAGTGCTTATGGACAAAATTTAGTGTTGGGCCTGGCAGTGTGAGCTTTACAGTTTGACTCAATGATCGTAGAGGTGTTTTCCAACCTAAATGATTCTATTATCTCTATCACAGATAGAGTTAGATAGCTGAGTAGGGTTATTGGTTGCAACCTATAGTAACACATTATTAAAAATATATATCTGTATAAGTCTGGTAGAAAGGAAAATGTAGCGGGAAAGAAGAGACAACTATCAGAAGATACAGAACAGTGCTTTATCTATGTTTGGTCTTATCAAGATAGAATTACGCCCGAATCTAAAGACTCCTCTGCACTGATTCCAAGGACTCTTCAAACTCTTTTGGTTTTATTTGTAGCTGTAAGAGCTTAATTCATTTCAGGGTCTGGAGCAAGGATAAAAAGTCAGAAACAGTTGCCTTTAAAAACATGTTAATTTAAATTTAAAAGTCTTTTTACTTAATAAAAGATTAAAACCAACCTTTCGTGAAGGCTAGCTGAGAAGTAGGCAACTGCCATTCGTGTCCTTTCCTGAACATTAGTCATTCTGTGTTGTTAAGAAGTACAGTAAGTGTGACGTTATAAAATAAATTAATAGAGCATGCCCAGACCATTACATAATTATAAAAGAATGAAAACACCAGATAGTAAGATCTCGTGACTGTGCTATGACTGAAAAGGCATTGGGAGAGGTGACTCCTGGATACCATATGACATCTAAACATTTTAATTATTGACTATAAGGAATATAAGCAATCTAAAGTGTATAAATATAAGCTGAATTTGCAATAAATGAGAGAATATCCCCTCTTACAGTTTCCTATCCTTGGGTCTCCCAGGTCACTGCATGAATCCCAGACCCATATTTCTTTGTAGTGGGCATGTACCAGTGGGCCTATGAATCCATCACCTGCCACAAGTTAAAAATATATTCTTTAGTTTTATAACAAGTTCTTGACATATTGTTTAGGGCTGGGCTGCTTGTATGTACTATTTATAGAGAACTGACATCTCTTTTTGTTTGACAACCACTCAAATTGAGTACAGATGATGTAGGACAATGTGGAAATAGGTGAATCTGAGTCTTGCCTAGGTCTCAGACTCTTAACATAAGCAGTATTCAAGATTTGGTTATCTGACTGAACTCAATATCATAGAAGCTGTCTAGAAAATGTCTCGTCCAATCCCTGTGCCCAAGGAAGGGCACACAGCAGTTCGTTCAGGGCTCTGCCCAAGTGGTTTTTGAAAACTTCCAAAGAGGGAAACTCTACAAACCCTATGGGCAACCTGTGCCAGTGTTTTATCACCCACACAGGAATAATTTTTTTCCCCTAATATTTATACCCTAATTTTTACTGTTATATTGGTTTGTGCCGATGGTGTCTTTCTCCATTACTACCCCCCAACAGACATTTTTCAACTTCCTGACTCTTCTGGTATGTCTTTATCTCTGTTGCCCCTGGGAGAACAGAACTGGACATAGCATGGCTAATGCATCTTACCAGGGAAGGATCAGCTCTCTCTACCTTTGATGCTCTCTCTAATTCATTCCTGGATTCAAGATTCTGCTGGCTTTCGTTGCCACAGGGGCAGACCTCTGGCTCATGTTAAATGTGCTGTCTGTGAGGACCTCCATGTCCTCTTTTGCAGCCAAAGCTGACTCATTGTGACTGTGACTTTCCCTTGTGCTCTTTCATGCTCAGGGCCACTTCTGCTCCTCACTCTCCCAGTCTGTCTTTCCCAAAGAGCTGGCATCCATCCGTGGCAGCACTCTGTGGTGCTGAGCCATTCCACCATGTGGCCATTTGAAAAGGAGGCTTTGGGTCTTACGAGGGGATCCTTGGCTTTGGGTGGGGGGGAAAGAGGGTGACAAGAGCTCATTTACCTGCCTGAGTAAAATTCAGTTTTCCTCAAAAAGCCAGGACAGGAGGGGGAAGCTGAGACTGGGGCTGCCCTCTCCCAGACAGGGTGGGTCCTCGTCCCCGCGCAGGCCGGGATGGTGGCAGCCGCAGGGGCTGATCACCAGCTGCTGGCACGCGTGGCCCCAGGGCTGTCTCGTGCTGCACGTGGTCCCTCGGTCCCAGAGCCGGGACGGCCCTGTTCCCACGTGCTCTCCCCTCCCCATGCAGTGCGCGGCTTGGGACTATCCCTCCCCACGCGGGGCACGGTGGCCTCCCAGGGTGGGCAGCAGCCTGGGGGCATGGCTGTGGGGGAGCCCCGGCGGGCCTGGGGGCAGCGGCAGGGCAGCGCGGTGGATGCGGCAGCCCGTACCAGCCCCGTCCGGGAGCCTGGGCACGGCAGCTGCTTTTGTACAGCGGCAGGGGGGCCAACGCTAGCACTGCACTAGCGATGGCTGCACAGAGGGGCGGCAGTGGCGCTGGGGCGTTCCCCAAGATGCTGCGGCTATGAAAACAAAGATGGCGCACAGGACCTGAACCTCATGAGTTTTCGGCAGGAAACCCCTGGAAACAAGGCGGGGCTCGGCCCCGCTGACCGATGGAGAGACGGTTTGGCCCGGAAGAATGCAGTGAGATCCACGCGAGAACGAGAAGGCTTAAAAGCTGAGGGCAACAGTCTTCTCGGTTCTTCTTCGGCTGCTGCTCTGAGGGGAAACACACAACTCCTGTCCTCCGCACTCGCAGGCCCCACGGCGTGACTCCACACATTTCTCTCAGCACAGGAGCAACTCCCAGCTTGAAAACAAGTAACCCTTTGGGGAGGTGGTGGGAAAGGGGCGTTTTTCACATCTTCTTGTGCTTTTCAGAGAACTTCAAAAGCCGGGGAGGGATTCCAGCAGACAGGGAGGAAGAGAGGGACAGCTTCTCTACCCCTCCCCTGGTCTTCTCAGCGAGACATCTTGCTGGGGGGTCAGTTCCCTTTCTGTTTTTGTCCTTTTTCCCTTTTGTTTTGTTTTGTTTTTTTTTTCCCTGTGTGTCAAGTGTTTCTCTGTGTAATTCTGGGGCCCCTTTAGGTTATCCCTTCTTCCCTAATTTAAACCCCCTGTAATAAACTGTTCACCTGCTGCCAACTCTGTTCAGTTTTCCGTCACCTTTATCGAACCTGCCCCTGGACGATAAAAAGTGGTTTAAACCACCACACACCATGTCTCTGCCACATCCATGAGGTCTATGGCCCCGTCTACACAAGAGTATAGAACAGCCTAAATTTGGCAGAATAACAAAAGCAGAAATCCAGAGGAGTGTCTGAATATCTAAATAGGTGTGCAATATGGGAAAGCAGTAGTTCAAGAAGGAAAACGAAAAAAGTATCTGATGAAAAATATCATTAAGGAAACTAATAAAAGCCTTCTTGCAATGTTGTTGGCTTAGCAGATCTTTCTCATGAGTATGCAGAGGTTTCCCTTGGTAACCTCAGGTTCTGAAAATTGCAGTGGAGCAATTAGTATCTTACTATGTTGGATACAAGGATTGTTTTACAATTTTTCAGGATATGGGGAAAAAATGTTATTTATTACCTGAACCTGAATGTCAGCATGTGCATACAAAGAAGAAGGACAAAAGAAGAAGGGGGAAAAAAAAAAAGAGAAAGAGAAGGATACAACAAGGAGGGGATATTGAAGATTTGTGCAAAATGCTGTTATTTAATGGCAACATTTGTGTTCAGCTTTTTAATAGTTGTGTGATAATGTCTTTAACTTTTATTCTTGTAAATATTTTACATGGGAACTTGCTATAGGGTAACAGATTATTTCTTATATTTAATCTCTTAAATAAAGTCTATACTGGTGCTAGCTAATTTAGACACTTAATGTCTGCCTACCAAAGCATGATAAATTGCAGTCTGTTTGGTACAGCTGGCAGTATTTGAGAGTTATGTCCAATGCATTTTAGAGTTTACAAAAAACAAAATATGTTGTAAATCAATTCAGAATGGCACTATTTAAGTAAAGGTAAAAATTTTCAGAAATTAACTCTCAGAACTTAAGCTCAGTCCGATACCAACTGAAAAAATTGTTTGTCTATAACATTTTCTGCATAATTTTTTAGGCATTTTTGGCATTTAGCTATGCTTCAACAATGCTAAAAGGAACACAGTTTGCTCAAGAATGTGTTTTGCCTCTGTAAATGAAAGCAGTACATGTTAGGGTTTCAGACTTTGCCATTATTTATTTGGAAAATTGTGTGTAGAAATTAACAAAAATACAATGAAAAACTGTAGTGGTTGCAGTTGTCATTACTTGCTGCATGCTAATAGATATTGTTGAGGGGGGTTTAATTTGTGAAGTCAAAAAAACCCAAAAAGATGGAAGACGGGAAGGAATTGGAAAGACTTGATACAGTTGAAGTACAAATTGACAATAAAATCTGATGTCCTTGTGGGCAAATTTTCATTTGAAGATGTGACCTTTGAAGGTCTTAAAGTTTATTGTATGTGATATGTTTCTTCAAGATTTTATTTGGGTGGATTTACAGTTAGTCCTATCAATCAATATGGCCTTTAGTTATCAGTAAGAAGATTAATCTAACACTGGCAGCAGAATCTGCCTCCAATAGTCTCATAAATCACTTGAAAGACAACAAAGTCTTATAAATCACTTGAAAAAGATCAATAACAATACTTGTAAATTTTGTACTCAATCTATTAACACAATAGCAAACTCTGGAAATCTAAAATCAAAATCAGGTTGGTTCCACACTATGAATAAGGATATTGTCAGAACTCTATGATCCAAGAGGTCTGCCAGCAGTTTCAAGCCTCCTGAAAGTTTCTGGTTTTTTAGGAGGTGCAAAGGATCTAGAGTTAGGTTCCAACACAGCTGCTTATTTCTGAAAAAGTAGTTGACACCAGGCATAAATAGTTCTGCCACTCAAAATGAGTATAAAACTTATAAAGCTCAAATCCAAAAGTCTTTTAACATTTTAGTAACTTTTTTTCCGAACAATCTGTTAATGAATTATTACCATTATTAACATAATCATTTTTAAGGGACAACTATTATTCAGAACCATTTTGTTGTCTCTTATTTTCTGTTTCTAAATACTAAAATTTCAGATGAATGTTACTTTCATGCACTGTCATGGTATACAAGCAAAAAAATACTGATTTAAATACTATTTATCAACATCAAAGCTGAGACTCATTGCTTGGAAAACAATGAATTATATTTTTGTCTCTCTGTCTTCCAATTTCTTCAGGCTTCTTTTTTGATTTACTTTCTTTTTTCTTCGTGTTTTTTTTTTCTTGATTTTACACGTTCCTTGGCATTCTGGGTTTATTTTTCTAGGAATAGCTCAATTTTTGTTCCACTATAAGAAAATAACAAAAATTCTGGACACTCTTGTTATATGTTAACAGTATTAGACCTCCTGACATAGATAACTCTCTTTTACAGCTACCCCAAATAACACTATATTAGCAGGCTACATTTTTCATTGAAGACAGTATTGATCATAGTGGCTGTGTTCTAAGATCAAGAGCCACATACCAGGTTTCAGCTACTTTTCCACGGAAGACTTCCCTTTTTCCATCCTCTGTCCCACTCAGTTCAGGAATCTGATTGAATATCTATCAGAAGTTGTCTTGGGGGTTTTTTGGTTTTGACTGTTGAGCACTTGATACTTTCAAGCCACTAGAATAGTCTTGCTACAGTTTTTCTGGCTCCTAGGTGATGAGAACAGTACTTCTAATACTTCTTAGTTGTAAAATGTAGGTTCATCTTGCAAACTGCAAGTGAGTTTGTGTTAAACTACCATTGAATACAACCCTGAGCAACACTGCTTGGGAAGGCGGAAGCTCTTCTGCGGTAGCTTTGGCCTCTGCTCCAACAGCACTGAGGCAGAACATGCCAGCTGAATGGTTATCTGTAAAGAATCTTGAAAATCCCTCCTAGCATAAACATTTCATTTGTGTATCCAACTGGACAGAGCCTAGATTAACCAGGTTGTGCACCACCTGGAATGGTTCTGCAGACTAGGGTATGGCAGATGGCTTTGCAGAAGCAAAGAAAGCTTCATCTCTTTGCCTTCAGCACAGCTATGGCTCTCTGATTTCAAAGTCATTTGGAAGAAGATAAGAAACCTAGAACACCTGTACTTTACCAAGTTCCCCTCCTGCTTCATCATCTTCAGATTGATGGAGTGGATTTAAAAACAAGCAAAAAAAAAAACTTTAAAGGGATGATTCAGTGTTTACAACACAGAAAACTATTACACATTCCTGATGTTATTAACTGTCTGGTCAATATATAATGCTACCCAAACCATGATTTTATGTGTTGATGTTTTCAGTATTACTTTTTGTTTCCATCCTTAGCTTCCCTAGGATTTATGTATAACTTTCAATTTTTCTTTCTTAAAGAACTGTATTCCTTTATAGACTATTTTATGACCTTTTGGCTCCCTCCAGTCCTCCAGAGATTTTCTTTCAAATTCTGACTTTCTTAACTTCTTAGTTTTACTTTCTGCTCTAAGAATTCTCCTCTGTTCTTTTCAGTGTTCCTTTTAATTATCTTTTCTTTTCTCTTTTCTCTTTTCTTTTTTCTTTTCTTTTCTTT
>VXBA01004034.1:407284-430414 GCA_013399895.1 Serilophus lunatus | reverse complement strand
TCCTTTCCTTTCCTTTCCTTTCCTTTCCTTTCCTTTCCTTTCCTTTCCTTTCCTTTCCTTTCCATTCCTTTCCTTTCCTTTTCTTTTCTTTTTCTTTTCCTTTTCCTTTTCCTTTTCCTTTTCCTTTTCCTTTTCCTTTTCCTTTTCCTTTTCCTTTTCCTTTTCCTTTTCTTTCTTCATTTGTATATAATACTGGATATATCACAAAGCACACTGATTCCTCATGAAAATCACAGTGAAGCACCATGTCTCTGTGAAAAATGCCATTAGAATTGAAATTAATTTCATGCAAAACCATAAAATGACAAAATAGGTTATATTTAACTTTTTTTACCATGACGGTGCTGAATTTGAAGTGATTGGTTAATGATGAGCTTTTGATACCATGTACTCAACATTAGAGAGCATAGACTAATCAAAGAAAGAGTTAAACTATGTGGAAGTGTGCAAAGTGATTGAAAATTGCACTATCAACCTAAGATGTCAAAATCACCATATTTCACTGCCATCATTATCCAACCCCCCCCATCCCAAGTGGATCACTCAGTGGATAGGTTACAAAATAATAAGGAAAACAAACAAACAAACAAGTCCCTAAGCTTAACTACAAGCAGCCTACAAAAGAAAATAAAAACCTTTTTTTCTTTAATTGACAGATCTTGCTTGTCCTGTCCTTAAGAGAACTCAGTGTCTGTGACAGTACCATAAAATCACTTTCTGGTAATGTCATTCCTTGATTTTTAGAGCAAAACTGTGAAAGAGTGAGAGCTTGGCCAAATGCTATTAGCAAGGTAATATTTCCTGCAAAAATTAGTGTCACCATAATTCCTATCTATGCTTTCAGACCTGTCCACAACATGGCACCAGCACAGATGGCAATGCTATAAAACAATAAACCTCGTGGGAAGCCTGTTGCCATTGGAGTAGGTGAGGATCACTGATCAGTGCAGAAGGGTTGTCCTTATGTGCAAATGCCTCAGTCCACAGTAGAAGCTCAAAAATTGGAAACTTATTTATCCATTCATCTTGAGTCATTTCTAATGCTGGCTGACCACGACTCTTGCTTAACCTTCAGGGAAATAAACCGTGCATACTAAATCTCTCCTGATTATTCTGATGTACAAGCACCATAGGCCCAGATTACAAATAACATTTTTAGAAGCTTAATTCATATTGATTTAAGTAGGGCTGTGTATCTAAGCAACTTTGACATTAACAACATTCCCTTCTGCCTTTTATTGCAAACAAAATTACTAGTTTCTTATATTCCAAGTGAAATTATATGAATTAAAACATGCTCTCTTCTTGCCCCTTTCTTATAGAAGCAGCCACAATTCTGGACATTTTATCCTTGTCCATTTTGAGAAATCACTTTTGGTTCCGTCATATTATATACCATAATTTTATTTCCAAAGGATATATGATGGAGCCTGATTTCCTGGAAATGGCTAAACATCTGCCTGTTGATAGGAAGTAGTGAATTAATTTCGTGCTTTCTTGAGTGTACAGCTTTTGGTTTTCTTTTAAACTGTCTTAACCTATAAATTTTCTCACTTTTAATCTTCCAATTCTTTCCCTCATCCCACTGCAGGGAATGAACAAGTGGCTATGTGATGCTGAGTTGTTTTCTACAGAAGTTAAACCACAATGACTGTGTATAAAATTCATATAGTGTGTCAACTTTTGAAATCTCATAAAAATAGTTGGTTCGTTAGAGATTTTACAATAGTAAAAAAACCTGGCTTTTTTTTCCTTCTATTTTTTTCAAGAAGAAAATCTTATGAAGATCCATATTACAGATTACTCAACACTTTCTTTTATGAAAGTATTTGCATTTCTTACATTCTTGCATGATGCAATTTAAACTTTTTCATTTGGTATAAATAATTCCTCATTATGTTCCAAAACGTGTTGACTGATTCAATCTGCCATAATGCCTTCCTCAAACTCAGAGTAAAATTAAACTTCGACATGGAGGCATAAAATCAGAAAAGATCCATCAGATACTTATAAAAGTATCATTAATGGTCAGAAGAACAGGAAGCAAAGATAGTTACAAGTAGAAAAAACACAAAACAATATAAGAGAAAAAGGAGAATGTCTGATTTTAACCTTTAGAAAAAGCTGGAGTGAAGTTTGAAATGGCACATATCTGAAGTCAGATATCCAAAATATGTCTTTTTACAGTACAGTTTCATTTTGATATAAAATGAGGATGCTTGTAATTCATCAGAGTCTAAATGAATGTGCATTTGCCAACTCTTTGGGAAAGAATTTATGAATAAAATTTATATGTGGAACCATGAACATATATAAAACTGTAGTGTCACACAAAACAGGGTCCAGGTTTTTTTCACCTGTCTGGGAAAGCTAAGCCAAACCAAAGTTAGTCTTTCCTGAGTGACTCATACAACAATTCAAAATTTCAAATAGTAAATTGAAATTCTGAACTGCTAAAAGATTTGATTTTCTTGCTCATCATGAAAAGTAACAAAAAATATTCTTAGCTTTCACAGGCATGCAGCTCTTATCTTCTCCACATCAACCAAAGGCAAATAGGAAGTGTCAAGTGTTCAGTTAGGGCATACTGAGGGAAAGGAAAAGCCCATGGAATTTGGTACTAAAGATTTTTTTTTTCACAGTAGCATAACCCTTTTCTAATTCTACAGATTTTGACTGAGTTTCTTGTTTCCTTTTCAGACAACATCTCACAGTAGGAATTTCCTGTCCTCAGCTTAAGCTCAGTACAGCCGCAGTAAATTTAAGTGTAGCAAGTTTATATAGTCCTTTTTGTTCCTTTCTTTAGTAAAATGAAAATACGAGAACATTCAAGTGGCAGGATAAAGCAGGGAACCAAGGCTTGCTATTACTCTTAGCTATGCAATAGTATTATATTTAAAAACTGAAAAAACTTTCTGCTTTTATAATTGAAAACCAGCTTTAATTAGCTTTATATAATTGGTATTGATGACACCACTTCTGAAACAACATGTTTTTAAGCTGACTAAAAATTGTAATTTATCATAGAAATAGATAATTGCAACTTTTCATAAATAACTGATGTTTAATCAATCTGAAGTGGTTTGATATTATACCTTAAATAATAACACAATTCAAGCCTAAAGATAAATATTGATAGAAGTCTTTATATTAGAAGCAAAGACAGAATAATCTTGGAACAAAATGGAATACTTCATAAGCATAAAAGACATCTTTAATAGGCATGGCATTAACTTGCATGTAACTTCAATGAATGCATCGCTCAAAACTCGTTAGATTCTTAAGGGTTTGCATAGTTTTTCAAATTGTCCTTGTCAGTGATAAATCAAGAAGTTCATATTTATTTCCTTGTTACATTTCCAAAAAGGAACGGAGATATTCTGTCACTATTCCTCTCTAGCTATCAATGGATAACTTTTAACTGAGAAAAAATGAACGACAGTTTTGCAAAAACAAGTTATGATGATAAATTTGTGCATATGTTCCACAAAACAATTGGGAGTAATGTAAATGGATGGGCTAAAAATTGTCTGTCAAATCCAGCATTTCCTCTTTTATTATTTCTTTTATACATATACACTCTTGACATTTTAGAAAGCAACTTTCTTGAGATTAGTTGCAGACTACCGCAAAAAGATAATGTTGAAAAAAATTTTTTGTGGATGGGACACAGTGTATCTTACTACTGAATATATAAACATTACTAAAACTAATAAAAAAAAAATTGTTCATTATGGTCTGGTTCATGACAGCTAAAAGTTCAAAAGTATGACATCAATGAGTTTATAAATATATACTTATATACGTCATTTGAGGCATTTGTTATTGATTTAGGCATTTTAATTTTGATACAATAACCATTTTGCAGTTACATACTTTTACAGCAACTATATATTCTATAGAGAATGGCATCATAAAAAAGTAGTATTCAGTTTTTGCACAAGCTAGCAGTGCCTACAGATTTGAGAATTGATTTGGTTTTGTTTTGAATGATTACTTGAAATATATCTCAAATAGTCTGAATATTTTGACTGATACATCATGTCAGATCTCTAGAGCTGATGAGACAGATTAGACTGTGAAAGCAGTGCTGATGGAGAGTGGGTTTTATTTCTCATATTATATTCATAGTGTGTGGTTTGTTTTGGTTTTTTTTTTCTAATTCTTCATGGGAAAGGGATTTCAAAAGCTGACATAATCACTTTGAAAGATTTTAAATATGACACTTGCAGACAATAATTAAATTGCTTTTCACAATCACTGCTGACTGGTTATACATTTTGAGGAATTTGGGAGTTGAAATAAACACTGAATAATTTACCTCATGAAATGTTTGTGATATGTGGGAAAAGAGTATTTCTGTACATACTTGTAGATTCCCATAATGTCCAGCTAACTTCATTTTGTTTTGGCAACTTGAATTTGTATTACTGCACATTGATTTAACTACTACACTTTTGAGAGTGAATATCTAGGAGGAAATATCTCCATAAAGTAAGTAAAGTAAATATCTCCATAAAACTTAATGATTATGCCCATGTGAATACTTAAAGGTATTGCAAACAAAATCGTTGATCCACTTTCTACAAATATTTCATCTCTGTTCATTGCCAAAATGTTTATCAGATTTGTTTTTGGACCTAATGCTGTTGTTCACCATTCAAAGTCAATTTTGAATTTGAAAAAGCAGGCTGGAAATATTTTGATTATGACTACTTACCTAGCCAAAGAAAAAGGAAGTACAATGTGAACAAATGGTTATGTCTATTTACTGCTGAAACTGAACAATCTATATCAGCTTTGAAAAAAAATACTCACTGCATACAAAAAACCCTATTAACTTCAAAACAAATTGAGATAAATAATGTTGTCTAAGAGACAAACTCAATAAAATCGCACCCTGGTTACAGACAAGTCATTGGAAATGAAGTTAAAAAATCCATATTGTACCATTTCTTTATTATCCAAAATTGAACATAGAAGGATGATCTTGTGATTAGGGCAGTGGACCAGAAAATCGGCAATTCTAAATCTAATCACTGGTTCTGCCCTACCCTCCACATATGATACAGATCAAATAAATAGGTTTGAAATTTACTATGCATGTCAACGTTATTTACAATAGTGGAATAGTTGCTGCCAGAATACCTACTTACCAGGCCAGGTACTTTAACCCAGAAAGCCAAGCTCACTGCTTTCGTTGTGTGAGGAATGACAGGATACAATGGGTGATACTAGCAATACAGCTTTCACAGGAGACTCAGGATGGAGTTAGCTCACGAGTGCAGAAGCAAATTTTAATTTTTCTGCCTACCCTTCTAGAAAGTATCTTCTTACATAATTTGATATACTTCAGACTGTTCATGTTTGCTATGAAATACGCCTTTTTCCTTGGTTATCCCCTACTCTGCAGTAGCGTAATACCATGGCAAATTCAATTCTACCAAAGTATTCCTTTTTTCCTTACTGTATCTGTTCTTGGTTCTGTTTCTCAGTAGTTATTTGCAGCACCTTCTGTTCTGCTTCTTATCCTGCATGTATATCCAGTTGCTCTGTGACTGAAGTACTTACTAGGAGATGACTAAAAGTACAGATGTGTATAAACAACATAAAGTTCAGAATCTGGAACTGACAAGCTTTCTTCTATTTTAGTGGGAGTTTTTTCAGCGTTAAAGTAAGTTTTTCAGGTTTTTGAGGATTTACATTTGCAATGGAGTGTACTTGCAGGTTTTTATTCTTGTGCTTTGAAATTTGAGTAGGAGGAGTGTTTGGATTTCCCTCTTAAATACATAGGTCAGATGGCTAGATAAAAGAAGCCAAAGATGGTAATTGTTTTTTCTCAGTATTTGTGGTAATAACTTCACTGTATGTACCACATTTTGTGAGTTCCTAGATCCTCACAACAAAGACATCTTTTTCATATATTTAGATAATTGTTATCTAGCTTTCTACTATACAATACTATTTCTAGTATAATTTTAAAGCAATAACTCCTCCACAGAAACATCCAAAAGGAAATGAAGTAAATGAAGTCTGAGGAAAGACAAGGTCAAAAAAGTAGAGACAGTTTCAAGAATAAGCAGAGGTGAACTGAGCATGCCAAGGATAAGTCCGTCCAAGGCGAGGAAAGAAGTACAGGGTGCAGGGATGGGCAGAGATTCTGCAACCTTGTGGGTGGGAAACATGCACTGGTGGTTAAGTACAATTGGAAATTTGGCTATTGCAATACTATGATCAGTCTGGTTTACATTCTGTTAATCATGAGAATGGAGAATACCTCACTGCCATTACCTAGCACATTGAAATTCCTAAGCATCCTTACAAAGTTTTGTGAAACATTGCTTTGTGAAGAACAGCTGACAATAAAAGTGATTTATTGTAGGGATAGATTTTAAACCTAGAAATGCTAGCTGCAGGTACTTCTGCCCATAGCATCCTGCTTTCTATGCAGGCAGATCATTCATAATTCCCAAGCCTCAGGTGATTCATTATTATTCCGTTGTGAAGTAGGGAAGTTAAAAGTGAAGCAGAACAGGCCTGGTTTTATTTCACTGGCTGAAAATTTTTATGGAGGAATCATGTACTGAAATAAAAAAATAATGCAATAATCACTCCACAGGAGTTTCCAATAAAATGTTTTGTGACTTAGTATTTTCCTCTGAGATGCTGCAGTTTAGTAAGGTAAATGTATTTGTCCAAGAGTTTTGGTTTGGAGGGGTTTTTTTAAGAGAACAAAAGTCTACTCCTAAATCCACAGACTTGATGGAAAATATAAAGTAGAAAAAGTGTTGGAATGTGGATAATGCAATCTAAATAGCAGTGATTTCTCATAATGAGTTGTTTAAAATTTTCATAATAAGATAAAACCCCTAATGTTTCTGACCTAGAAAACTAATTAGTTTGTGTTACAGTTATTCAGACTTAAATTATCTTACATGATCACTGTTGGAGCTTTAAGTGGTTATACTCTGTATAATAGGTAATTAGATGATTAATATTACGAAGTAAGCTATGATAAAAACATTTGCTCGTAATGTGAGGTGCTATCACAGTATTATGACACATAGAAATGTATTATCTAGGTGCACAATTTTCCCAACCAGTAGGCACTGAGGAAGGATGAGGATGTAAGAGAAACAGTCTTGTGGCTATGTTAAATTTTCATACGTACTGCTAGAACAAATATGAGGATTTGAGCTTGCCAATGCTGCAGCTGAATCCTCTTGGAGCTTGTGCATTCATGGTTTACTTAAATGCACAAATTTTATTGTTTCTGGAAGTCTGTCACAAAGCAACCTGTATTTTGGATGAGAAAAAACAGTTCTGTTATTACTCTTCAATTACTCAGACTTGTACCTCTATTTTTCATTTCTTATCTGCAGCAGAGAAAATTTTTTACTGAAAATCATCTGTGGAAACATTTTGTTAGAGACATCATGTAATTGTCACCCAGTAATTGACCTTTTTCTTTCTTCCTGTAGAAAGTAGACAAGCATAAAGCTAGTTATTTCATGTTAAGAAGGCTGACATGGAAACACTGCTTGAAAATGAAGCAACTTCATTAAGGTAAGTGCCTGCAATCACTTTTCAGATTATATAATGTATGATAAGCCCCAATTGTGGTATTGAGTAAGAAAATAGTGTATTCTAATTGATGAAAGGTAAGGTTATCATTGCTGTTATAATTAGGCCTGGTGTTGCTAGTTATTATGTTAAAATTGACTGTACCTCATGGAAAGTGAAGCAGAAAAACAATTTAGTCACATTTAACAAAATGACTGAATTTTCAGATTTACACTTATTTTTCTTCTCCAGAATTTTATGATAGCAGAAATAATATTTGTTTCCCTCTGAAGACATCTTTTTTAATGTTAGGCAAATTTCTTTGTTATCCTGATCTATTTCTATTTCAATTTGTTCATTTGATTGCAATGAATCAGAACATAGAAAGTGTTAACTAGCAAACATTAGTATATTTGGCAACCTATGTTGATTGTTAGTAGTCTCGTTCCTGAGAGAATGCACGATTTTTATGAGTGCCACTCTTGTCATTAACTGCAGATACCAGAGATAAAGATTAAAAACTTAAGGAAAATAGCATAGTATTCTAGAAGCTGCTGGTGCCTCCTCATGAGTCAGTATGAAGCACAGGAAAGGTTACAGACATTGCCTAGAGCACATCTATGAACAATTTACAAGGTGTTAGGGCACTTATCCAGAATGACTACTGTGATGAAACTATATAAAATTTTACCAAATTCTGCCTGTACTTTTTTGGTGTTGTTCAATGGTTGGTAAACAACCTTCAGTACACAATCTGTCAGAACTTTGTCTTTTGAAGGAAAAGGAAAATGCATAGAACCTGCAACATTAATGAGTATATTTAAAGATATTTTCTTTTTTTTTTTTTTTAATTAATGTAAATAGTCACAGGATGTCTGCTTACCAGCATTATAAAGCAACAGAAACTTATGAGAAAATCTTAGAAATTTAAATTGATTTTAGTCTGTTTATGTAACTCATATATTCGTACTATCATCTGTTTTCGTGTAACAGCAATTGAATTTTTTTACAATACTGCAAATGAATAAGATGGTAATTGAACCTCTTATGAAAACATGGTCTGGTTTGACCAATTTATTATGAATTTTATTTTATGTCTTTTTAATATTTGTTTATTTGTTTTAGGACCTCTGAAGTCTGCAAGATTTTGAAGTGCCCATTGTTTAATTAGTAAGTGGCACCCTCATTCTTTTTGTGTGAGAAATTGTGTTTAGAAAGATATATGGAAAGTTTTGTTTTCCTCAAGCATAGATCTAATGAAATAATTCTGTAAGTTATGATAATTTAATCACTAATATATTTAAAATCACTGTTGTCAGAAAAGACTGGTTTTATTTGATGGAAATCTGTTCTATCTTCCTCTGAAGGAGAAGGTCTGTAGATAGAATAAAATTGTAATGCCTTCAGAAGAAATTAGAGAACTGCATTGTTGATTTCATTGTGTGTGTGTCTGATACATTTCGATAATTACGTACTGCTCCTCATTTTTTGTAGAAAAAATTTTTACATCAGTTAAATATCCCATGATAAATGAGTGAAATTGCCATTGAAGTTAATGAAAGCTTTGTTCATGTGCAGCTTTGGACTGACTTAAAGGGGTTTATTCTTCTTGCTACCTATATTTTTACCATATGGTGTTAATGATATTTATCTTGCATATTGTAATCAGTTGGAACTAGTACTATATACAACTGGTCTGAAGAGAGCTGATGTTTTTTTAGTGTTGTAATCTTCATCAATTTCTGCTGTTGTATTTATATCGAGAGACATGTACTGAAATACAAATAGGATATTTGTGTGTGTGAACATTTCCTCTTCTGTGTTATAATGCCTAAATTACTTCTGACAGTTTGGAGTTTTTTACTTCACATTTTCCGTTGGAATTGGATTTCTCACTGAGTTATGTCTTGGTTGGCGAAAGACTGCAAAATTAACTTTTCAAATGGAAATGAAAGCTTATGTGAACTCCACTAGAGTCAAAATTAAAACTATTCCTTGATTTGCTAGATCAGGTTTTCAGGTCTGAATTTTCAAAATATTTAAGCTTGGCCCACATGGCACTTGGTGTCTGGAAGCTCAATGCAGTGTGGCAGATGGAGGCAGGTGCTGGATCCATAGACTGCAGCAGTGGACATTGACATCTTCCTTTTATTTATCTTTCCCTCTCTTGATACTGACTTCCTTGCCCCAGTGAATGAACCAGATTTCTTGTCCAACAAATTTTCTTTTATTTGCGTGACAGAAGGGCAAAACTCAGTTTCACTAAAGCATAAATGAAAATGCTATTTCAACATGATGTTTCAATAGCATATGAATCCTTCAGTTCAGCTATAGAATCAAGTTGTAATGCCAAAGAATAATTTCCAAGCTGCCCTTATTTTAATTTTGATGCCACATTTTTAACAATCTGCTGTTATAGATGTTCTGGACTAGAATTTTTTTTACAAATATTTTCTGGGTTTATTATGAGGGGATTTTACCCTGTCTGATCTAAAACTGAACATAATGTTATAGCTCAGTTTTAAGACAGAACTAATTGAATCAAATATTTCATTTGGAAGTGACCTGCAATATTCATCTAGTCCAACTGTCTGAGCACTTCATGGCTGACCAAAAGTTAAATTGTTAAGGGCATTGTCCAAATGCTTCTTAAATGCTGACAGGCTCAGGGTGTCAACCACATCTCTAGGAAGCCTATTCCAGTGTTTGACCATCCTCTCTGGAAAGAAGTACTTCGTAATATCAAGCCTAAACCTCTCCTGTCATAGCCTTTAACCTTTCCCATGTATCCTAGAGAGCAGCACTTTCCTCTCTGTGGTTTAATGGTTTACTGCCAACATGCAACAAAATACAAAGCTAGGAGGGTCTTGGAGAACACCTCTTTTTTTCTGAGTTCTGGGTCATCAAGATTTTGTCAGCTCCCATCTTTGATTCTGTTACTGCAGCACAGGGCAGTAAATGCCCTTGCCTCCCTCTTGTCATATACTGGATAAAGTAATTCCATCTGAAGATTTATTAGAGACAGATTTAGAGTCTGCCTTTGCATTTTCTTTCAGAGACAGATTGTTGTCTTTCTTTGGTTGCTGCGGTTAAACACACTGCTGAGATGGGAGCCATACAGATTTGCTGTACATTGCTTTACTTACCTCAAATATTTTGGAAGCATTTCGGCTTTGAAGAGAACATTTCCTTGTTTGTTTCTTTCTACGGGTAGAGAGGACTTCTCTTGCTAAGGAATTCATCTTATTTAACTTCCAACGACTTGAAACAATTAAAAGCAGAGAGATTTTGTATCAAACGTTGGTACAAATATACAAGTTTTTAATTACAATAGTTACCTATGTTCAAATATTGTGCATGAGTATGATTGATTCTCCATCACTTGCAATTTTTCTACAGTTTCAGTCATAATTGTGTTGCTTTGTTTCAACTACGAATTCACTGTGCAAGAGTTACTACATGAATTCTTGTTACATCAAAATAGATGTCAAAAACTCCCTTGTATTCAAATCTGTTGGCAGTCTGCTCTAGGGTCTCATGTAAACTAATTCTTGTTCTCTTACATGAGAACAATTTCATTTTGAAGCTATATGTAAAATAATAACTAACTAAATAAATACAAATTTGTGCCAGGATGCTGTAAAGTTATATGACAGGGAGAATTAATACTCTCTTGCCATTTCTTGAGCGCACTTGTCGTGATCTTCCTTTAAAAAAAAAAAGTTTGCATTTGGGAGGCGTACTGGGACAGGGTTGTTAACTGTTTTATGAATCTCTAACAGCACATCTTCATATTTCATAACAGATATTACTGTGTCATCTGTGTTAAAAATCTATGAGTTAGTCATGTAGTCATCTCTACCATTTTCTCTCTGTTTTTCTGACACTTGTTTTACCACTGGTAGAACTGATATTGGTACATTATCCCTGGTCAAGGGCACTAAACCTTGTAAATGCTATTTATTCAAGTGTATGCTCTGCTAATGATCTTAGTCTGATTTTATGTTGGTTGTGAATTCTTCCACTTCTCTTGTGTTCAATAATGGATATTGCTTGCATTAAAATGTGCTGTAATTTAAATTTTACTGCTAGGAGTCATATCTAGAGTTGCACCTATTCATGAAAAACCATTAAAACTCCCCTAAACAACTAATTGAGGGGATTGTGGGAAATTGATACACATTAGTCAAAGAAAGATACTTTGATATGTGCTGTCATCATTTTATTTTCCGTGCCAATTGCATATCAACATTGAAAGGAAAGAAATGTGTTGGGATTTGTTTAAACCTCTTCAGTCTGTGTCAGACATTTTATATTTATTTCATAGAGATCCTATAGTTGAGCCTATGGCTAAATCACACATATAATGTAATAGAGAAGTGCTAGGAAAACAACCTGAAGAATAAAAACAAAATGAAAAAATCCATGAGGCTTGTGAGCACATCATATCTGTAATTGATATGTGTCTGTTTCTCTCTGCTTAGACAAGTGGGAAGGACATTAAAAAAACTCAAAAACTAACAAACAAACAAACCCTAAAAAGGGGATTCAATAAACTGATTTCTAATATCTGAAAAAAGTTTATCTCACTTCTGTGCCAGAAAAGGCGGTAGAGTGATTCATTGATACGTTCAGTCGAAGACTTAGTGTGCTCAGCTTAGTGCCTGACTTCATGCATTATTTTAGGCATGTCATTCTTTTTAACCAAATTTTGTTATCTGAAAGGTGCTCATGTCAGAATCAATTGTATTTATTATTATATGGCCTGGATCAAAAGAAGTAACTGCTCTTGAAATACCACCAGTAAGCCATACTTCTACATTATACTGAGCCAATACTTTTATCCCAAGTTTCATGTTTAATTTAAAAGCTCCAGAGAACATATTTAGCTGGAACCTCAAAATAAAGAATCCATATAATTTCTGAAAGTTCTTCTGCAAAATATTAGTGGTGTGCCATCTGGGCTAATGGGTGTCAAAAGGAAGAGAAAAACATATCAAATACTAAATATTATATTCCTTCTGATATAGGTATATTATCTAATTAGACTATTTAATCAAGAATAAAATTTAGAATAACAATTGGGTAAATGTTATTAATCTGTTTTCTGTTTCTGGTGTGAATCCTGAATAACGCATCCCCTCACTTTCCTAACTCTTCTATATCCTAATGACATTGAAATTCTCATTTTTAGAAATTACAGAATTCAGTGTTGTAATTGAAGAGAAAATATTTGCCATTGGGCAAGCAATACAAAGGAGAGGAATGAGTAAGTACCTGATTTGGGGATGTAGAAGTACAGGCAGAGAAATTAGTTTTGCATGTGTGCTTTAAAAAAGCCCAACAAATCTAGACAGAAAAAAACAAAAAAAAACCAGCTCGGGAGTTCCTAGTAATATGTCTAGCATTTATGTGTAAGCTTAAAATTAAATATGACTCAGATAATTCAACAGCATAAATGTCAATGATTTCAGGAAGGACTCAGCAAAAAAGAATTTCCATGCAGTTGCACAAAATGAAAAAATGCATGTGAGAGTATCGGAGAAGGCCATCTATTTCTGAGGTGTGTGTTACACCATGAAAAATACTAATGATGTTGAATTAATATGCGAGTTTTAGAAGAATTTCTCTCCATCTTTCCTAGCAAATAACAAAAATACTTTTGCAGGTCACACTGCATTTTTCCTGGGGTGAGGTTTGGCTATTACTGGCATTACTCTTTTATTTCTTCTGCAATATGCTGTAGAAGTCTCATTTTTTTTGAGCAAATGTACTGTAATACAAATGAGAAAGACCTTACAGTGCAATATATTTTTTCTAGGCATTAAAATTTTACAGTTTCAAGACCCTGCCTAGATCATTTCTCCATTATGTAATTTTTATAGGAAAAATTGTTTCATCATCTGGGAAATTACTGTCAAACTTCTACAGAACATATTTTCAGTGGACAGCAGCTTATGTCTGTGTAAAATAATTATCTTTTTCTCATTGACCACCCTTATAATCACAGTAATTGGCACATTGGTTGGAATTACTTTATGAACTATTGATTGAAAGACTATAGCAAGCAATTGATTCTGAAATATTGATGGAAGAATAAAAGTGTAGTAAAAAATTATACCAAGACAAAATTTACTGAAAATTAAATACCAGGATAAAAACATAGAAACATTTTCTGGTAATTCAGCAACTGTTAGTTGGGTTACTGCTGCCCCTGGGTAAACTGACATTTTCATATGCACTAATTAGCAAAGAGGTCAAATAAATTCTCAGATAAAATAGTACATTTGTGGTGTTTTTCCTCTATGAACTAATCTCAAGCTCTGGAAAAATTAACAAAATATAACCTTAGGTGTACCCGTTCTACCCACCAGGACTGGTTATTATCTACAGATACCTTTTGCAAACAAAATGGAGAAAAATATATCTGTAGATTTTAAAAATTATTTTTATTTTTTAATGAAGGCTACATGCTATGGGTTGCACACAATGATGTTTCCATGCACACACAGAGACACACTGAGTTTTGGTTATAGCCAAATGCTCGAGTGTGTGACAGCAATGCCAGGGCTGCCCTGGTGAACTAACAGCCTGTAACATCTCTTGCACTCACGCAGAAGGTGAGCCTGCAACACTGCATGCTTGGGCTGGAGACAGCAGTGAGCTCTTTTGCTAATTAGTGCATATAGAAATATCCAATTACATAGGAGCAGTAGTGACTTGAACAGCTGAAGTACCAGAAGAAATTGCAAACTATATTTGCAAGCCAGCCACAACTTCAATTCTTGTTTTAATCACAAAATTCCCAAGTTAAAATTTCCAGGTTTTGGAATCATAGTTTTATTTCCATGAAAAATGGAAGAATAAATGACCAAATATTTAACAAAAGCATCTCACATACTCTCAGAACCAGCATCTAGAGTACAGGTGCTCAAGTTCATGCATGTTTATACATGCAAGTGATGTTTATATATGTAATTGATCCAATAGACCAAGTCCTAAAGGTGTTATTAAGATCGGTAAAGCTGATATTCAGTAAGTTTCTATGGAATTAGGTTTGAAAAATACCATTCTGATCTCCTCAAAAGACTTCAAAGAGGCACAAATTTGAAGTATTCACTTAAATAAATATCTATTTTAGTTTCCAGTGAAATGATACAGTTATAAAACATAAATTGCATTTCTTTGCAAATTGTCCTGTATATAAATTTGATATTTATAAATTGTTAAATGCTTTTTGTTCGATATTTTGCACCACTTAATTTTCTCTATTCATTCTATATAGACGGAAATGTTTGTCAGTGAATAATGGTACATTTTTATATATTTGTACATCATGCATTATTAAAGTTGGCAATTTCAAAATATTAAGTTTTCTTAAGAATGAACTTGACAGGATGTTTTTCTGCATAAAAATTAAAATAGATCCTATTTTAACTATAATAAGGGCAGGAAGAGAGGTATTTGTTAATAAGGGCAAGCAAAAGGTTTTTTGTGAACATGTGGAGAACACAAATTTTAGAAATGCATACTTATTAAATGCTTATATTGACACATTTTATTCTCCAAAAAGAAAAGTAATCTCAGGCAAAATCAGTAATAATATCAATCTGTAATTTAATCATTTTGAAATACTCTCAACCAAGCCAAATTACATTTTCCCCTGAAATAAAGGCAATCCTCAGCTTCCTACTAAAGGCTCCATGAAAAGTAACCCAGGTTCTCCTTCTGTGAATTCACATAGGTGGTTATAGTGTAGGTTATTGAGAAGTGCGAATGAGAAATGCAACTAATCTCTGAATTATTGATGCCACATATTTATGGCACACATGTTTATTGCTTCTATTTTTTTTAAAGTGTATATATAGCAGGACATGTACGTCCACACAAATTACCAGTGGGTAAAACAATATATCAGAGTTCTGTTTTGATCTACCATACATATAGCATTGGCCATGTAGCCATTTTTCACTGCTTGCTTTGGTGTGTTTTATCTCTCTCTGAAATCAATGGAAAAGATTTTCTTGGTGTTAAGAGTTGAAGTATATACCACTGTACTTTGAAATTTCTTAGATACTGAAAAAATTCTTCAGGTCCCATCTATTTTACTTCTGTTCAAATGTATTATAAGCAAATGCTGTACTGGGGTATGTACATTGGAAAAGAAATTCTTATTGTCCTCCTGTTCAACTTTCAACTTCTGTTGCTTTCTTTTAAGATCATTCCTTTTTTTTTCAGGATACACAAGACATTCATTCACAACAACACTTAAGGAGCCTACCTATATTTTTTAGCCCTCATTACCATTTTAAATTAATAGATGTACATAAGAAGACTACTATTAAATACAAACAAAAGCAAACAATAAAAGCAAATAATAAACAATACAATTAAGCAAACAATAATGTGAACAGAAAAGAGAAAACAGAGGTCTATATGACTCACTGTTTTAATTAGACTACTGAAAAATGGTTTAAAAAGCAATGTTTAGACACCACTTATGATAAAACATAAGACATGAACCCTGAATTTTTTTTCTTATTGAAGGACATAATTGGCACTTTGAAGAATTATCCCTTGCCTAAATGTCTGGTGTTTTTAACTTAAAGCTCAAGACAGCATTTCATTGCTTTGGTCATAGATTATAATGAAATTATTTAATCAATAAACCAGCTTCAAGTCAGAGCACCACAAACTTAAAAGACAATAAACTACCTTTGTTATAAAAACTTATTTTGTTAACTTTTGTATTGACATTCAAAAGTAGAATATTGCCTATGAGCTTGACTATCTGTATAATGATACCAAGATAAAATACTGAAGCTTCATTGCCTAAGCAGTAATTACTCCTTATCTGAAAACATGTAACTACAAAAGGGTTAAAAGAAATCCTTTTCTCTAGAGTGAGAATGTAAAAATGTAACTAAAAATACATCCTGTTTCAGCTTTTTAGGACATGAGAAGCAGAAGAGAGCGTTAGTCAATATAAAAATAGTCTCCTTATATCGACAGATTTATAGAAAAGGCACACATCCTTCTACATGAAAATAAGGTTTTCAACGCAAAATGTGAAGTTATCTATGAAAGTAGAACTTTTTATCGAATATAATTGACAGGCAGAGGATTGTATAAACAGTAAAAATCTGCTTTTCAGAATGTAGATAGTTCTAAAATAACCACAGGAGATGCTTCCTTTTGCTAGAATTTTATTGATGGTCTTTTTTTTTCCTTTGCATTTGTTTTGTGGATAACCTCCTACTGTCCTACAGATATTGCGTGTGAGTGGTGTTACCTTTCAGAATTAGGACCATGTTTATAGAAGCAATATATCTGGGCACAGAAATTTCACAATATTTTCATCTGCAATTCTTGCTGTTTGCAGTTATGTAGGATGTTTCTGCTGTTACTGTGCAGTGACACATTAGGCTAGGCATGTAAAGTAATGCAGTGTGACTGATACAAGCTGATGTTACACTTCACAGCACAATGCTTCATAATGTGTCATGTCAATGAGAGCATTTAAAAAAAAAAAAAAAAAAAAGCAATTCTCCAGAAAGAACTAATAAAAGAATCCAGGAACAATCTTCCTTCTCTCCTCCTCCCTTCTCCCTTGCAGAAATTGCAGAAAGCGATTTGCATTTGACACACAAAAATAACTTTTGGAGGATACATAGCAGTTGGTTGTTGTATAATACACTTAGAGCTGAATTAAGAAGGGGAAATAATTTTTATTTTAAAATCTGTCTCTTTAGAGAGTTAACATAATTTCACAGATGTGATCTGGCTTTCAAAGACATACTTTTAGAGGACTAAGCCTAGAGTACTTTAATGTACTTCAAGTCTACAGCTTGTAAGGCAACATGCTGTTTTAAGTCCAAACAGAAATACTGGTTTTATTGCATTGTCTTGAGTTTCCTTTCATTGTATATTTCTTTTAGTTCTTTTAATTTTGAAACTTTTTGTCTGTTTTTTAAGGTGTACTTTTTATTTGACTTTAAACTTATACTTTTCTTGATGATCACATGAACATATAGATGTTTTCCTCATGTTATTGTAGGCTTCTTGCAATTTTTTTTTGTTTGTTTTTGTGTGTGTGAGCCTGCTGCAATTTGGAAAACCTCCCATCTTCTTCTCAAACTCAGTCCTAATACCATTTAATGTGGCTTCTGATTTTATTGGTTCTAGTTGAGCTCATGTTTCAGCACTATTTGCTGCTGGTAATTATCTGCCTTGAGAGTTTTTCAGTTTTCCAGTTTGTCATCATGTGCTGGTGGCGTACACATAGAACTCAATGGATAGTTTGAGCTTCTCAGTACTGGTGTAATCCAAATTTTTAATGTGCATCTTCTCAGTACGTACAGTCTGCATATATGTTAAATTCGTTGGATGATATCCAGCCCTGGAAATCTTTAGCTTTAATAATGCAAACTTATAGTAATTCAGTGAATAACAAGTTTTATTTTAAAGGTACTTTTTAATGTAACAGATCTCAGAACAGCCTCCTGCGGGCAGCGTGAAGAAGGGGAGGCTGCTCCTATGAAGCCAGAGTAGGATCTGGGAGGTTGGTGCTCCCTTGCACGGAAAGACAACGTCAGTGGTGGCTCCAGCCTGCCACGTCATGGTACACTCAGGGAAATGCAACACCCTCCCGAGAGGGTTGTAGGTCTGACCTTTGTATGAGAACTAAACAAGGAGAGAGATCACAAAAAAATGACGTTTCCTGTGGGAGTGGTCCTGCACTTTTCACATTTCTAGAAACCCAGGCAGTAAAGGCATTCAGGCACCCTCTGTAACTCATTCTTACTTTTTCAAATATGCTGATATTACCAATCAGATATCATCTTTATATATTTAGATGTTACTTTGAACATGATCCAGTTTCAGCTACTCCGCCTTTACACTATATCACATTTACACTCTATTTTATAGCTATTTTCTGACAATCTGGAAGGAGAAACTAACAGAAAGAATAAGTAAGTAATTTATTAACTGAAAAAGTTACTCTGTTTCCTCAGAACAGAACCGGATTTTTCTTTCCAATGCCAAAGCACCTTTTTAATAATCAAGAAGAAAGAAGTAATATTTTTACTCAATGTAAAAGATTCTTTTAGTGTGTTTATGTGTTCTTGGTTTTTGGTATTGCTTTTTCCCAGAATAAGGTCAGTCTAGAGTCCCACAACATTGCTTGAAACACTAAATTGCAAGACAAATATGAGTGACAATAAATATCAAGAAAACAAAATCTCATTAGAAAAACTCAATTGTTTAAAATCATGAATATTTTCACCTGTTAGATGAAGAAGCTAATTCTAGCAGATATTAACTGGTGAAGAGGCTGAAATATGAATGTTTAGAAGGACTACACAGAGGTTATGCTGTGGGATTCAGCTCTGATCCTTTTTTTGACTACATTGTAAATATATTTATATGTAAATTAACGTTTTCACTATTAAAGGAAAACAAGCAGTTTCAGAGCATAGTTCATTGTTTCAGATATGGGCTTTATATCCAGTAACTCACTCACTATATTTCTGCAAAAATAAAGGGTTCCAGATAAGGGTCTGGTCAACGTCTCAGTCACAGGTTTGACATCTAACCTCAGAGAGATCCAAACTAGGGATCACTGTGAACATGTAAAGGCAACAAATGGATGTCGGTCCACAGCCTCAGTTCACTATATAAGGCACCTTGGTTAAATTCCTAAGGGAATTTGCAATTAGATATCTGAATTCAAGTGGACTTAGTCCACAATTTCAAAAGACAAAAGATGAAAAATAAGAAGTACTGTCCCTTTTCTTTGACTACATGCAAAAATGGGAATAAAATATTACATATGTGTTGCTGTAGTGTTTGTGCTTCAGAAAAGGGAAAATAAGACATGGTTTAATTTTTCCATGTGGGCCATAAACCTACTTTTACTGTGGGCCTACCAGCTGGAGAGTTGCTGGAAATGGACACATGCCGTGTTAAAAGTGCCAGCTTTGATAGTACATGCTGTAGTACAGAACAGTTCTTAGTCAGGCAAGTGCTTTTATACAGAACATATCACAAAAACTGTAGTTATTACTGGAATGTAATATTAAAACCAACATGAAAACTGACTAAAGGTTACAGCATTTGTTGTTACAAATCTTTCACAGTTAGTATATAGTCCTCTTGGGGTGAGTGTTATGGAAGTAGGAGCAAGTGTTGTAACATGAGATCTGACATCACCTGATTTATTCATGTGCTTGAATATTATGTTATCTACTTCATTTGGCATTTAAAAAGAACTTTTTATAACTGAATTTTAGACACAGCCATAAAAAGAGAGGGAGTAATCTTGTAAAAGACTAGAGAAACAGCTCACCACTATTTGTGTTCCTGTTGTGAAATTGCTTCTTTTCTCTTGCACATGGATAAACATAATAAAAGATGGTGATGGGAAAATAACTGTAAGAACTGTAAGAACTGTATTTTCTTTTCCCTGAAAGCAGGAGACCAGGGAAAAGTTCTTTTGAGGAGACATGGAGTATAAGGAAGGAAGTTTAAGACATCATTATAATCCTTTCACAGCTGGAAAAGGCAGGATCCACCAGCTACTTCATCATCGTAGCTTAATTTTATATTAAAAAGATCAAATATGTAAGATGACTGAAACCTCTAGTGGTTTAAGACTTTATTTTGGGGACACTACAGAGACACTGTGGAAAACAACATACTCTACCTTGAAAGCTGAAGGTACTTTCTTTTGCTTAGGTTATTGAAGTAGAAAAAATCTATACTTCCTTGCATTGAAGAATGACAATGTGACCCAGTGTTCTTTTGTTTTGAAATGACAAGGCATTCAGCATTTGCCCTCAGTCTCAGATGGTGTTAAATGGTCTTAGGTATGATCATGATGAAGATTTCAAGCTCCATGCCTTAATCTAATAGAGGTCTTCAACGTATTTATATATGCCTCTCATAATAATAATTTGATTTGCTTTTAACTGTTGTTTAACTAAATGAATTCCTATGGATATGTTTTCACTAACCTAATTTACATAGGCTAGAATAACTTATCAGTCTAATCCATTCTTTCCAGATAATATTTTTCTGGTAGGGAAACTGATAAGGTTTACATATGTTTCTTTTATTGACATTTTTTATCAGCAAGAATTATTCAAAACCCAGAATAAGAGGTGTTGCCTATAATTTCGTAATCATTGACTTCTTAATTTTTTTTTTTTTTTTTTTCCCCCCTCCTAAGAGTCTGTTTCAAAACTTTAGTGGTTTTGGTAGGATATGACTTTGTAGGGCCAGTGAGACACACTGAAAGGAGTAGCATTTATGCAAGATCAATAGACTGTTTTTTAGGGATATTATTTCTAGTTAAATAAAAAAAAAGTAGGACAATTTGAAGCTTTTTGAAGAAGTATATGAAAAGTTATAGAGATAGCAAAAATTGTTAGAGAAAAAGGAATAGAAACTAACAATACTAACTTTCTGGAATTAATGTAGCCTGGAATAATTTGCTTAGGCAAGCAATTAATCAGATTCTATTTTTTTAATGAAAAACTGAGATTTTGTCCACAGTGCATCAATAAAGTTTTTTTTAAGGACATGACAGATGTCAATGATTAAATGAAAGGATGAAGGAAAAGGCTGTCTATCTAAATGTGACTTTATATGATATGGAAAACTAAATGGTAGTGGTCACAGAGAGAGATGTGAAAGCTCACCACTGCTAACACCACCCTCCTGGCATTTTCTTTTCACAGAACTCTTTTCTCATCTTTGCTGAAAGCACTAGTGAGTAAGTTCAGAGACGTCTTCCAGTTGGCAAGGGTATTGTAACACTTAAAGGTAAGCTGGTGAAAGCTGGAGTTCAGTGTAACCAAGGGTTTGGAAATTGCTTTAGGCTATGTAACAACAGCAGCAGCAGCAGGGCAGAAAACCTCAAGAATGTTGTAGGAAGGTCAAGGAGCTAGTTTGATCTTGAAAGAAAAGAGATGAAAAATATCTGTGATGGAACAAATAGGTGTGGAATACAAAGAATATTGCCAGGTGCTTTCGACTTAATCATAAAAATATACTGAAGGAATTTTGCAATTTGTATTTTTAATCCTTTTTTATATATATAATTTGAGCTTATACTCAAATTATATATTGTATAATTTGAGCTCTCATGGTGAGCTAAAAGATGGCACATGCCAAACTAGGATCTTCAACTTGAACTTGCTACACACACATCAAGGCTGCACTTTTAAGTCTTTCCTGCTGCTTAGTCAGTTGTGGAATTAGTTTTAGCAAGGACAGAAGGACAGAGTGAAATCTGTCCTCAACTTCTCCATGCAGGGATGCTGGGAACAGTCCTGCCTTCTTATAGAGGCACATAGCTACTCCAGGCATCCTATTAGTCTCTGTACATACTTTTGGAGAAGAAAAAAGGAAAAAATGCAGCTTTCTTACCCAGCTTACAGAATTTCTTATTTCAATTCCTAGTGTGCCGGAACTCACAGAAAGATCGTTTACATGGTGTTGGGAGGAAAGGGTTAAAAGAGGAAGATAGGTGAGGAGAGGTTAGATTTGCTCAAGTGATCTTGCAGCTGAGAATGCCAAGGCCTGAAGAATAACAACATGGGAAACCATCCTGCTTGTTGTTTATTCTCTGTCTTGAGAAGTAGAATTTCTGTGTAGAGATAACACAGATGTTTACAGAGACTTAGAGGCACTCTTATGGATGTACTTGAACTCCCTGTTGGGAGAGAGATACGACCTCAGTGATCATGAAAAGCACAGAGGAAATAGCAGCACGGTGGTAAACTATGCATGCACAAGTCCTCGATAAATGGGTGCAAACTGTATGCCTGCCACCCACTGGGATGGACTGGTGTTGCCTGGTAGACGGACTAATTTTGCCTGTTTCCTCTTCTGTGTCTCTGCTGGTTGCCTGTTGCTTCAGGATCCTCCAGTTAGTGAGGTAACGAAATAAATTCACTTGTTGCATTTCAGTCATGGTTTTGTGGATGTTCTGGTCACCTCCCTGTGTCAATTCACACTTACGACACAATTCACATATGACACTGTATTTCACCTTCTTCACCTTGATGTAACTGAAATGCAGGTTAGCAACAATGCTATTCTTGCTTAGACCAGATGAATTGAATTAAGACAATGAATGTCTTAAGACAATTTGGTATAAGCCACATGCTTGTCCTCCGATGTTTTACCATGTTAGCCAGCTTTCCTTTAGGTTATTTGTTTGTTTTTAATAGTCACTTGTTAAGTCCTGATAATTTGAAAAATATTCCAGACTTTGAACTTAAATTGACAGCATACTGCTCTTTTCAAATTAAAACTAGTATGAACTTCATAATTAATCTGTGTCGTGAAAATAATACTATAGTGGATCCTTTTATGCATTTATATATCACCAAAGTACTTAAAAACTTGTGGTTCTAACTACAAGTACAGCCCCAGAGTATGTAGGAAGCCAAGTTTGAAGGCAGGAGAGGAAATGCGACTTAAGTATATACACAAAATTCATCTTAAATTACAGAATTTTTAAAGTTTCTCCACAAACATTGTTTTGCTTGGGATTTT
>VXBA01004034.1:392474-407247 GCA_013399895.1 Serilophus lunatus | reverse complement strand
TTTTTTTTTTTTTTTAGCTGAAAGTATGTACATACTTTGAGTTTGAAACCAGCATTTGAAAATAAAAGTAATGACGGATATTTTGGTACATGCTTGTGAGTGAACAAAAGTCCTTCTTGAAGGGATTTACACGTTCTTCCATAAAACTTTCATGAAGCTACACATTATGCCTGTACAAGAAAATCAGAAGAGTTCCCAGCCTCTACACCACTCACTTGGGAATGAGCATCTCAAAAGGAGCTTCTAATTAAGCAAATGGGTGGAACAGGAACTACTTTATTCTATACTACTGTTTTGTGACAGAGTAGAAGGCAAGAAGAGGTTATGTTGAAAAGATAAAGGATTATGGTGAAGGAAAAAGAGGATAATCTGCTTGTGAAATAATGTCAAAGGAGTGCTCTGAAGTAAAGCTATCCTCGCATAGATAATGCTATCAAATGTAACACAAGACATGAGCAAATAAGTGGCTTTTTTTTTATGCCTGACAAGTCTAGCATCTCGTTGCACTGTATCTGTGTTGAATTAATATCTCTAGTCTTTACTATAGCTCTATTATGTAGAACCAACAAATACTATATAAACTCTGAATCTTTTTGATGAAGCAGTTGAAGTATAGGAGTTGTATGTACCTTTGTATGTACAATGAATCCATTGCCCCAGAACTATAAAAAGCCAAGCCAAAATCTCACATTTTTCATTTAGAAAAACAAACCAAACTAAATCCTGAATTTGTAGAGCGTATGACAGATGAGAGACCTCTAGAGATTCAAAAACTATTTTCACCCTGTTAGTCTGAGTATTCCCCTCATTACTCTGAGGAATACCCTCTACAGTAAAAACAACCTGATCTTTCAAATACCTATAATCTGTCATCAATGTTCTTGCTCTAAATAACAATAAAGCACATTCTATTCTGCATTGTTAGTACATGCCATAGTTGGATAGCAAGCAAATAATATGAACTAAAGAAACTGGGTTGTCTTGTGACAATGACGGTATAGAAGCTGTCAGACTTTTGTTTCAACAGGAGTTGAGAAATAAATTTGTTATTATGAAAGTAATATTAATTTTTTGCTGATATTAATTGAAAGGAAGATATTAAAAGGTGACCCTATCTCCTAAAAATCAGTCTCATTGTCTCACTCTTTCCATCAGATGAAGTTATACAAAGCTTCTAGAACCATTCAGCAGAAGACCTTTCCTTAACTACTTATTAACCAGCATCAAATTTACGAACTTCATCAGCTACACCTTGTCAGTCACAAACCTGTCTGCTGGAGCCTTGGTACCTCTACAATTTGCAGAGTCTTTCTTTGGTATCCACTTTTTTTCTGAAAGCTTTAGGTATGTGGCATTTCCAACCTAACTAATAAAATAGGATAAAACCAGCTCAATACTTAGATGAAGTGTTTGTTATCTCATAGGTGATCTAGTACCAGCGGACAAACTCTTACTTCTCATTTAGCTCTGACTCGTTGTCACTGCTCTGCAGCCAGAATTGCTCTTTTGCTCGGATGTCCAACCTAAAGATAAAACTTATTTGCTGCTAGAAATAAACAGACACAGATATACCAGTCTCAGTCTGGGCAAAATTCCAGGTTGGTTATTAAATGCTGCCTGCCTAAACCTTTGTTTGTTTGGTTCTTGTTAAATGAGAGGAGGAAATTCACAATCTGTGGAAAGAAGCTATCTCATTTCACTGCCATTGAACCCTGGATCCTAAATTCCTTTACAGATAAAAGAGCAGTCGTTTATTTTGAACATGAAATGTCACCTGGAAGTGAGATAACTCTCTCTAAATATATTATTGATATGCAGATCTCAAAGCATGTTATACCATAGAAAAGAATCATTATCCATGTTTTACAAGTGGGAACAAGGCACAGGGCATTCCAAGCATCAGGAGATCATCCAAGGAAAAATACCAGGAGAGAAGAGATGTCTTAAAGTGTGTCTGATAACTATCCACAAAGACAAACTCTTTTGCCGAAGTAGGACATTCAACTTATAAATCAGTGAGATTTTTTCAACCCTGAAATATTGAGGGAGGATGTGGAACAGCACTTTAAGTAAATGAAACTAACAAGGCTGGAAAAATTTAGAAAAAAAAAGCTAGAATATGGCTATGACTAACATCTTTGAGCCAGCCTAATTTAGCATCCAGTGTTAATCACAGAGATCAGTGTAGATATGCGTAATCAAGAATTGTGGCAACTGAAATTCTTTTAGGTACTCTTTTACAGAAAATATGTGTTTGTTCTTAAAACTTAGTGTAGTCAGGTTAAGAAAGATATGCTACATGATTTTCATAATCTTTTTAAAACTAGAAAGTCTATAATCCTCTAAGAGTGTATTGTCAAGGATCCAACCCAACCATTTCTGTCTAAAATATGTTGTCACAGTATCGTAGAGTCATAGAATCACAGAATAGTTTGGATTTGAAGGGACCTTAAAGATCATCTAGTTCTGGCCCCCCACTGATGTGCAGGGACATCTTTCACTAGACCGGGTTACTTGGCACTTACAGTAGAAAAAGAGATAGTTACTTCATATAGCAACCATCTAACAAAAACAAACAAACAAAACCCTCTCTAGGAAATGTTTTAACTAAGCAAGAAATACTCTCTCTTAAGCAATACCCTTGTGTATTTGGTCTGGTTGAGATGGAGTTAATTTCCCCATAGAATCCTTCACAGTGCTGTGCTTTGCATTGCTATCTAGAAAGGTGTTGATTACACACCAGTGTTTCAGCTGCAGCTGTGCAGCAATATCTCTCAGAATTCCTATCCCCTACAATTGAAGGCAAGATCCTGGGAGGGGGTACAAATAGGCCAGCTGACCCAAACTAACAAAGGGATATTCCATACCATATGACGTCAGCTCAGATATAAAAGCTAAGGAAAGGAGAAGGAAGGGGGGGCATTCATTGTTAACAATGTTTACAATGCCTTCCAGAGTAACCCCTACTCATGCTGAAGCCCTGCTTCCTGGGAATTGGCTAGCCATTGCTCGTTAGTGGGAAGTAGAATATAAACCTTGTTATTTTCTGCTTTGCTTGTGCACACAAACTTTGACTTTTGCTTTAGTAAACTGCCTCATCTCAATCTATGATTCTTATTCATCTCCCCTGTCCAGCTGGGAAGGGGAGTTATAGAGCACCTAGGTGGGTGCCTGGAGTCCAGTCAACGCCAGCCCACTGTGTTAGAATTACCTAGGTGCTACACTATATCTATCATTTGAAGGTTTAACCTTGTAACCAGTTATAAATCTATCCCCTGGTGTACTGAGAAGCAAGGAATATCAAATTACAAAAATCGCATAGTATCTGAATTAATTACTTTTGTACACATTATTTAATTCACTTTATAGATCATAGATTGTTGAGCTGATATGACTTTTATTTTGTCTCGTTTTGTAAATTCAAATAATTTAAAGAAAAATATTTAACACGTACGCACAGGAACATTTTGAATCCATATTGCAGTCAATCACTCAAAGTCCTTTACAATTCTGCTTAAAATTATTCTGTGTCACATTACTCACTATGGGACAGTGTCAGCTGTGTTTTAAAAATAGGATCATCATTTTAAACGGTAAGCTTTACAAAGCTAGAAAACAACTAGAATTATCTGAGGGAAAGAAAATACAGTGTTCTTTTTACATGTCAATTTATGCTTCTTTTGTGAAGACAATTTCTGGAAAACGTGTTTTAAAAGTAGCTTTAAATGTATTTCCCTTGAGCAGAAATGAAAACATGATGCATTCTGAGTGAAGTCAAAGAAAGCAGTGACATTTAATGATGATTTTTAAAGGAGGGTAGACAAGTTTTCAGCCACAGTTTCCAAATACATAAGTAGTTCTAGCAGTTGAAAGCAGAGCATTTAAATCCTTTTGACATCCTTAATTAGATGTTCCCTCACTCTCTTGCCTGTCTTGATATTACCCTTTATTTTTTTCTGAGTTTTCCAGAATATTAAAAATCTTCACAACCTTCTAAAAATAATACACTTAAATATTTGTAATGCATTAAGGCCCTATTATGTGCACGATATAAAACCATTAGAGCAGGTAAAATTATACCTGGTGATATTTTATCCCTGACATTTATCAGTCAAGGCATATAAGCAGATGTGTGCACTTCTTTAATTTTTTTTTTTTATTTTATTTTTGCCAGAGGTTTGATGTGTGAAGAATCAAACTGACAGTAATGGAGGTTTGGTGAAGAATGGGAGTAGCATGATTTCTACAATTGTGTCTATGTTTATTTGTGTGTATGTGTATGTAGTCTTTTGCCAGTATATATAAAAATATTTTTATCTTACAATCTCAATTCCGTTAAAGATTTTTTTTCCAAAGAAACAAATCATGAATTTAAGCAGAACAAAAATTAATACTGTGAGAGAATTCTTAAGCCCTGAAGCTGAAAGGTATGCAATGCAATGTCAGAGGTTCAGTATAAAATGTTATGTACCACAATATAGGTATTGAAGACATGAAGAAAAAGCCAGACAGATGGGATTTGTGAAACTGCGGTCTTTTTTAATTTCTTCTACTTTCCATTTGCTTCTGAAAAATTGTTATTAAGTGAATCTTTTTTTCAGCTTTTTGGGGGGCTGATACTTTTAAAATTCTGGAGCCAATATCAAAATCATCATCAAAATAATGTATATTCCTTTGTCCCACCATTTCTTTATTGCATGATGTTTGAAACATTTTTGTTGTGTTGACAGTTTAGCATGGAAGTGTTCAATCTAAACAAACTCCACATTTTCCTGTATTTTCTTTTGTTTATTTTATTTTCCCACCCCCTCAGTTATATAACAGTGTTGCGTGTGGTTTGCCTTTTTTTTTTTTCTTTTTTTTTCCAAACCACTTGCTTCAAAACATTTTATCTGTTTAGCACAGTACATCCCAAGCTATTGAACATATCAGCAAAGACAAAATGTGGCAGTTGTAGCCTCAGGTAACTCATAAATGGACTGCGTTCACAACTGAGAGAGTGGAGAAAAAAGTATGACTTTTGTTTAGCTGTAACTGAGTTAATTATTTGCTGACATTGATATTCCATGATAACTGCCACATTCACGTGATTCCACAAAGACTCTTATGTTACCAGGTTTCAAATGTGATTAACCAAACCAAAAACAAAATCAGGAAGGTCGTGAACTGGGAATTGCTGGAAACAGTGTACAAGGAACTATAGAACTACAAGCTTGTTCTCCTCTTATACATCCCTCAGGTACATGATACTAACCTCTGACAGAGCTGGTCATTTGTCTTGATATGACTTTGTGGCTGTACATGGTCAATCCCAGACATATGTGAGATATTTCTGCAGTGTTCTGTGAAAGCAATGCACAGCTGACAGCAGAAAACACTGAAACTCCACACATTCGTTGTACAATTGACTCACAGAACGTGTCTTTTTTCATGACTGTTGGTCTGGTTGAGTTACTGACAACCTGGAAATTCTGGGTCAATAAATGGCACAAGTCCCTTTTACTCCCTGGAAAGAAGAGATGCTGATAGGAAGACAAACTCAGAAAGTGCAGGTAGGGGATGTTAGGAATTGAACATTTTAAGTCATGAACAGTCAGAGAACCAGAGCTACCAAGAGCTGTTGAGAAACAAGGTTTTCAGATGAAAATGAGCAGGTGGTTTATATAGGTAGGGCAGCTGCTGGAAAACATGCAATGTAATAAATTATTGGTCCTACAGAGAGTGAGACAGCCATGGCTGTAATACATGAGGTTGAGATGCCTTTGATAGGCGCAGAATAGAAACTAAATTACCTAGGAGAGTGTTGAAACAGGTTTGGAGAGCAAGGAGGGATATCAGTCGTGAAAGAAAAGGAAAGATGGTGAACTTCTGCCCAGACTAGAAGAGGGTTAGAATATTATTGCAGAGACAGAATTCAAACTAGATGAAAGGATAGGCCCTTGGTGATTTAAAAAAAAAATTCCCTTACATTTCTATTAATACACATTTCAAAAGAGCATTGTGACATCATGTGCAGAGTTCTCATAGAAATACAGGGGTTTTATGTTTACTGATCACAGTTAAGTTAAAAACTTCCATGAGGCAGTTACATCCGTGGGCCTGCAGGTCATTAACTGGTCAACTATTTTGTCTCACTGCCCCTTTTGTACCAGATTAGATACATGATGGGATACTACAGCAGGATCCTGAGTTGCTTCTTTAGATACAATAAATATACAGTTCTCTGTTTCTACATCAGAGCTGTGAAACAAAGCGTTACAATTATGCACATAAATGCTTCTAAGATGTGAAACTTTTGTGACAGTATTTTCAGCCCCAAGAACACCAAGGTTATTTTGGGGATTCTTGAAATCTCTGTAGCATAGACGCAGGAGGAGAAATGGAAGAGCTAGTGGCTGCTTAAGACCTTTTTCTGTGTCTCAGAAGTCTGATGTTCTCACGCAATTGCTGAAAATATATAGTTTTCGAAGGCATAACTAATTTTGAGTGAGGCTGATTTAAAAAAGAAAAAAAAGTTATGTGCAAAATATGTTTTGTGTCTTGGGTGTCTTTTGTCTTTTAACTTTTGGTTCTTTTTTTGAACACAAGCAAAATGAAAGAAGTGGGTTAAACATCACCTAACTAAGCTAAAAAATCGAATCCCCCATCCCTCTGCAGTGACTCAAGGAAGGAACAAGGATAATGACCTTTATCTCAGTCTATCCAGAACAAAAGTAATTTGTTGTCCAGAACTGAATCTTGACAATTAATAGATTAATAAGGAACAAGGTAATTATTCAGAGTGCAGGATTTGGGGAAAGAAAATGGGCAAGGAGCTGAGAGAAGACAGACAGGACCTCTACATTATCAGTCAAAATGTTTGTTGGTATTGGATAAAGGGTTTAAGATAGAAAGGGACTCTTTCAGCATGGTTTATAACCCTTAAGGTGAAAGTTCCTTTCTGAATTTCAGAGTACAGATGCTCAGTTTTCATTCATGCCCACAGCAGAGAAAAAGCATGTTTTTAATTTTGACTGTGCTGTTGCAAGAACACTTGACAGCTGACTCCTTATAAGTGCCTGTGAGTAATTTGATTATTACTGCTTGCTGTGCAATAGTTGAGATCCTGAGGGGAGGAGGGAGCACAGCAGCTTCATCAGTTTCTTACGGCTTTCTTCAAGGCTTACATCATCTGACCTTTGGTTATCTCTCATTTTTTTGCACCTTGCACTATTTTTTAAAATTAATTGTTTAAAAATAAAGTTAGTAATACTGTTTGTTTTTCCCAAAACAGCATCTTCTTGCTTATCTGGACTATTTTTAGAAGGCATATCGTTGTGATGATAACTGCAACTGCACCATGATCTACATGTTTTTAAAGGAAATTTTTGGTAATTTCTACTGGTTTATAATTTCTCTTATTTTTTAATTGTTTTTATTTATTTTTTTTTTACTGGTAGTGCTCTTTCTTGCTACAGCTTACAATGTTTTCATTAGAATGAAAATGTTAATCTATAATTTAGTACTTCTTTTATACCATAAGACAAGCTGTGTTTTGCCAGACATTAAACACAGCCCATACAGTAGTTTAGGCAACCAGTATCTCCCAAAGGTACTGTTTAACTATGTGCTAACCCATCTAGTGTAAAAAGGTATCTGGAAAAAGACACCTTCTCCCAAGAAAATTCCACTTTTAGCTAAAGGAAACTGTTCCCATTTTGCTCGTTTTCAGCTATTTTGGGCTTATCCAGAAAGACATAACTGTAGCAGGCTGAAGGGAAAAAGAACTTGAAATAACACATCATTCAGAATGTTACCCTACTACCTGCTACCTGCTACCCTGAGCTCATCTCAGATGTAGAGAAATTAAACTTCTGCTAGTTTTTAAAAATAAGTACATAAAATTTTCTTAAAATTTAATATTGACTCAAAGAATGAGGAAAGGTAGCCACAGAGGTACATGGAAAGTAACAATGAAATGCAATTCTAGATGTAAGAAAATTCAGAAACTGTGGATTATGTGTGAGAGGGTTAATTTGTGTTACACATTTTTCAGCTGTGAACACATGAACTTAAATTCCAAAAGACAATTATGTTCTTACTTTGCATGAATCACAGTCAGAGCAAAACTTGCCCACCAATGCTTAGAGGATTTTACTCTCTGAAGAAATTAACTCATGAAAGAAGCTGGCATGGAGTTCAATGTAGACTATGACAGGACCCACATTATTTTCAGATTCTGTCACACCAGTAAGAAATCAAAACCATCCAACATTGGCTTTAATATTTTATCCATTTCTATTTTTATGTTTTTTCTTTAGTTTGGAGTAAAAATGGAAAGATACATCAGGTCACATCTTTTATAACAGGGGTAAGTTGCACATAGTGGACATTTTGGTTTCATTTGTGCTTCTCTTATTTGCTATTTCCCCCTGGAACACTATTTACAGCTAGGTTTTATTCCCACAAAACTTTTTACTTAGAAAATTTGGAAATTCAAGTTACACAGGTTACCTAAAATGTAATCTATGTGTTTGTGTTGCAGTATTTTAGTTCTGCTTACACCAGGAGAACTATACTGTTCTAAGCATCACTGTGTATCATTTTGATGCCAACCAGTTATTACAAAGACATTCAACTGGGAAACATATCATGTGATGTGTAACCTTTATGCATTGGAAACACTCTGGTCATTTAATAGTTAGTTTACCGTTTGCTGTAATGCTGCAGTATGCTATTAAACTAGCAGATGTTCGCTCTAGGATGGTTGCACTTCATTCGTGAACTGAGTGATTCTCATGTGGAACATGACCAGGTATATTCTCTTGAAACTCAAGCAAATCCAACAGATGTAAAATTGACTTGAATAATTGAAACAGAGTTTGACCTACGTGTTCACACTTTTAAGTTTTATAAAGCATTTATGATCCATGCAAATGAAGACAAGTCATGTATATTAATTCCATGTTAGTATTCTAATTATCTCTGCATATGGCATAGTAAATATTGATATTATTAATAATGTTAAAGCAACACAAAATTGAATTCATAATTTAGCTCGCAGTACATTACAGATGTTTTGCACCAAAAATTAATGCTGTGTGAATTTATACATAACTTTGATAGGCTTTAACTTGACTGCTTATATTATCTGCAATATGTTCATTCTGTCTTTGATTTTGTCCTTGTCCTTCTTTTAAAACAAAATAACATTTGCCATCTATGAGGTTTTCCAGAAAAAAAGGCAGCAAGAACTATAGGTGAAAAAAAAGCTTAAATTGTTCTGATACAGAAGACCTACCATATTAATCTTAAAAGCTTTTTGCTTGTTTCACCACTGGAATGAAAAAACGTGTTTGTGTTTCCCCTTCTCTGCTGTAGTTGACCTTTCCTGCCCTTTGGTTTAGTGTGGTTTCAGTATTGCAACTTGCTTTTCATTCTTCGTATCCTCCTCCTCCTCCGCTCTGTTTTGAACCGTCCAGATTCCTAGAATGAAAATGAAAGGTCCTATGCGGAGTCCCAAACCTTGAACTCCAGTCCTTATGAATCTGAGGTATTGTCTCTTGAATCTTCCTGACATCTATGATTTAGTTTTTTCTGTATCTGAATGTAGAATGACATCCTTTCAAATTTCTCTTTATTGCCCCATTTCTCTTGAATTATTGTCATTTCCAGAACTACATTTAGAATTCTGGTCTATTTTTGTCTCTGGAAATTAGTTCTCTCTTGTTTTTTTCAGTTCAACTTCAGCAAATTGTCATTTTGCTCTCTAGAACTTCTTGTTTTCTAAGATAGTGAAAAAAAAATCTAAGTTTTCAAAATACTTTTAGAAGGAGAACTCACTTATCTTAAAACTAATTAATTCTTCTTCCTTTCCAATGCTGGTTTTTTTTCCTTGAAACACAGGCAAGAAAGTGCAAGAAGACTTCATGTGTTCGATTTCTTTTGCTTTGTTGGGTGGCCCCATGCACTTGCTGCAAGGCTAGCATTCATTCTGATTCCTTTTGAAGGAGTAGGTTTAAATAGAAAAGTAGTGTCTTAGCATTATCTGTTCTCTAGAGATAAGTATTGTGTTTCTTTTTTGTTTTCTTGTTGCAGTAGATCAGATGTGCTTGGAAACTCAGACATTAGTACAACTGCAGTGGAATTTCAGGTCTTTTAAGCTCCTCTACAACACATCATGCTTTCAAGAGGAACTACTAAATAGCACATATATTGTGACTATATGAATTCGTTACATGCACTCAAAATTGGGTATATATATATATATATATGTATTATATATATTATGTATATATAAACTCAGGCAATGAAGAATCTGCTGTTTGATTACAAGTCCTTTTTATTTTTCAGGCAGAGGTGGTTTGCCACCAAATGATAAATGTAAAGCAATTAAAACAGAAATTAAGAATTGAAAATAATCCTCAGGGAAACCCTCAAATACACCTTAAATCATGTTAATTAAGGCATATTTCAACTTCAGATAAATAAATTAAGTCTAATTCTGCAGCAGATAAAATGCACAGATATATGCTCAGAGTACATTTAACAAAAGTTTATCTCTAAATGTTCCTCAATTTTGCACATCAAGCCCCCAGGATCATATTTTCTGGATGCCTGATTGCATTATCTGTGCCTAGCACAAAAGTACTGACCTGAAAGTCTTGTTTAAGTGACCATCTAAGAATTCTTTCTAAAATGAATCACAAGCATGGACAGGATCCTTTTCTGTAGAGAAACATATATCACATTGCCATAATTGCAAAATCTTAATTTTAAGTTTTCTGGCAAATTTAGAATATATATTTGAAGAAATAATGTAAAAATCCCATGGAATAATTAACAGACAATCTTGAATCATAAGATGTAAAAATATTTTGAACTACATGAAATAATGGTGAGGAGAACACAGATAGAAGAGGGGAAAAATCTCACATCCTCTTTTTTCCTTAAAGATATTAATTTTTAAGGCACGTCTTTCTAGATCATCTAGCAGAGCCATAAATTATTTTATGTAATGAATTAAGACCTATCACTTGTTTAAGAGAAATTTCACTGGTATTCTCACACTCCATCAAGCATTAGCTAGAACATTGAAAAATTCCCCAGAAGACCAAGAAAAATCCCAACCAAGAATAAACTGTCAAAATTAACAACATTAACATGTGGGTAGCACTTAGTGTAGAAAAATCCACAATCAAATTATCAAACATGTAATATGGACAATAAAGTAGCCTTGATATTTTTACAGTCTCAGAAATGCTATTGGAATTATCAATAGTGATGATGTTGTGAGATGGTAAATCCACCTTTCTTGCAGGTATTTTTTCCTCACCTTCACACTGCAGCAGCTGAACTAACAGAACATATTCATGAAGGTCTTTTAGTGCCCAGGATGCTGATTATAGGTGATCCATATGTGATATACAGTTTCCCTAATCATCTTAAAATCACTTACTGATCTGGTCCAACAATTTTTCTAGAAAGCAAAATGTTTGGAGCTCTCTTTTTTATTTATACTCTGAGTTCAATCCATGTTTCTTGTCCTTTTCATTTCTAAGGAAAATTATTCTCATCCAGATAAAATAAAGAATGTTTCAGCAAGGAATATGCTTTCTTTTGCAGCAAGTACTTAAATTTTTAAGAGAGTTCTAGATTATGAATCCTGAGTGGAGAAATAAAACATATTTTCCCTGTGTTTCCTTGGGATTAAGCAGGCCTTGATCTCTCCTGGCTGCAGTCAAGTATTGCAGTCTGCTTTCTTTTCCTTTCTTTCCTTTCCAACACATGTGGAGGAGAACATTACACAACTCAGACTACCTCACTCCTTGCCAGCTGCTAATATAAAATGGTAGTGCTCTCTAAGGAGTCTTTTTTTACATGTGTTTTTCCAAAGATCAGTAAAAAATTCTTTCTCTCTCTAGTCTCACAGTTGTTCTGGTTAGTTTTACCTTGGTCATTCTGCCCTTCATGAATACACCTTTCAAAGTGGGCAACTCAAAAACCTCCAGCTCTCAAACCTTTGAGTTCATTCACAGCTATTTCTCATAAGACTTCAGAACAATTCTCCCTCAATACCTTTGATTTACATATTAAAGCTTGCCAACTCTTCTACAAAATGTCCAAACAGCAGGAGCAGCCCTCTCCCTCAGCAAAGCTTCATTTGCAGTGCTGTTATTTATTCGCTATTCTGCTGCTGAAAAATGACATGTACTTGTGAAATTATGTAGCAATACAATAAAGCAACATGAAATTAGCTTCAGCGATTAAAACACCTTGACTATTCTTTCCATTCTAGTACCTTTAACTTCCTCTCTTTTTGGTTAAGATGTAATTTTTCCTCTGGGCTCTGTGTCTATATGCATTATGTGCTTCCTGTGCACTCAAGGTAAAGCAAGGAAACTTTGCAAACAGGCAGATCTGAGTCTAACTAGGGTCTGTAATGAAAAACAAATAAATCAAATCTTGGATTCCTTAGTGGATCTCTGATCACTATATATAATTTAAATGGAACTATTTGCACAAAATTCAAGTATTTTATTTAAAGAAACTGGTATTTATCTCAAAGTTATTTTGCAGATCATCTAAATATGTACATTGAAGACCTTTAGGTCTGAAGTGGTCAGCAGAGAATTGTAGCAAAAACATTTATTTCTATTTAGCCACAAATATACCAATTGCTAAATAAAAGCATAATGGAGAGTTTAAGAAATTATAGGTAAACAAAGTAAAGATTTTTCATCATGGTTTCTCTATAGAAAATTATAGAGGGCTAGGCAATCACCAGCAATATGAAGTTCAGCAAGAGAAATGCCACATTCTGTACCTGGGGCGGGACAACCCTAGATATATGTACAGGCTGGGGAATAAGATGCCGGAAAGTAGTGCTGTGGAAAGGGACCTAGGAGTCCTGGTCAGTGGCAAGTTGAATATGAGTCAGCAGTGCCCTGGCAGCCAGAAGGGCCAACCATGTCCTGGGGGGCAGCAGGCAAATCACCACCAGCCTGTTGAGGGAGGGAATTGTCCTGTTCTGCTCTCCACTGCACTGGTGTGGCCTTGAATATTGTGTGGAGTTTGGGTACTGGAATATAAGAAAGATATTAAGCCATTAGAAAGTGTCCAAAGGAAGGCAATGAAGATGCTGAAGGGCCTTGAGGGGAAGCCACATGAGGAGTGTCTGAGGTCACTTGGTCTGTTCAGCCTGGAGAAGAGGAGATTGAGGGGAGACTTCATTGCAGTTACAACTTCCTCATGAGGGGAAGAGAAGGGGTAGGCACTGATCTCTTCTCTGTAGTGACCAGTGACAGGACTCAAGGGAAGTTGTGCTGGGGGAAGTTTAGGTTGGATATTAGAAAAAGGTTCTTTACACAGAGAATGATTGGTCCCTGGAACAGGCTTCCCAGGGAAGCGGTCGCAGCACCAAGCCTGACAGAGTTCAAGAAGTGTTTGAATGATAATCTCGGGCACATGATGTGACTCTTGGGGATGGTCCTGTGCAGGGCTTGGAGTTCGACCCAATGATCCTTGTGGGTCCCTTCTGACTCAGATACTCTGAGATTCTGGGATTTAATCATGACTGCCTCTATAGTCAAAACATGGTGGAAGAGAAATAATGTGGATTTTAAATGTAACTTCATGAACTTTTAAAACTTCATGCAATTCTGAATATATCCATGTGAGGATAAAAATGAAGATTGAAACTTTTAAATTTGTTTAAAATTAATGGGATTACCCCATGGAAAAATGATAATCAGACTACTAAGTATTTCAATCTCAGTGAATCGGATTTCTCCCCTTGGGGTGATGGGAAGGAAAGTTCACCTTGAAAAACAGAAAATGTTATAGCTCTTTCTTGTTGATGAGACAGCAAAGAGAACTGATGTGACAGCTCAGTCTAAAAGAAGCAAACTAGTTTATGTCCTTTTAACACCTAGTAGGATGAAATACAGTGTCTACTGATGAATGGAATCACTTCATCATGGCTTTTACATACTTAGCCTAAAAAATCCCCATGAGTTAGACAGCAACTCTTCTCTTTGTTACATTTAAAAAAAAATCATCAACTTGCTGTTCCACTCTTGTCTTATGAATATTTTATAAATATTTATCAGCCATCAAAATAATTCACAAATACTGGGTTTCTGTGGGGGTTTAGGAGAGGAAGGGGGTTCCTGGGTCCACTGAAGGGAGGGTGTTGGGAGGTTCTTAGAGGGAGGGGGGGGAGGAAAGAGGATGTTTCCTGTTAAATGGTTCATTGGCCCCACAGCCTGTTATAAACCCTGGTTTTTGTCTTTTATTTTTCCTTCCCTTAATAACCTTCCCTCGCTCTTCCCCCACCACCGTGCCCTTCGGAGCTGGTCAGGGAGAGGCGGAGGGGTTTGCCCCGGTTTCCCCCCCCACAGTTCTTTCAAAAAGAACTCACCGAAACGTGGACTGGCGGTGGTTGCCAGCACATGGCAGGTTTAGTTCCAGCGCGGCCTCGGCTCGGCTGTGCGGGCAGCAGCAAAGATGCAGGTTCCCCCTCATGGTACTGCGTGGCGTCCGCCAGCTTTCCTCGGGTTCCCCTCGCAGCGCTGTGCGGCATCTGGAGGCTTTCCCTGGGTTCCCCTTGCGGCACAAAGTGGAGCCCGGTGCCGGCCAGCTGCTGCCCATGGGCGATGCTCAGTGGCGGCGCGCCCACTGCTGTGGCCAGTTCCTGGTGGTTGGCAGTGGCTCCACTGGCCCCACACCGCTACGAAACCGCCCTGTTGGCCATGCCGGCCCCGCCCCCCCCCCCGCCCCCCCCCCCCCCGCG
>VXBA01004034.1:350461-392449 GCA_013399895.1 Serilophus lunatus | reverse complement strand
TTGTTGGAGCCGAAGATCTCGGGAGGAGAGGTGGAGCCCGGACCGCTGGCCAATCCGAAAAGGCGAAGCCAGGAAGAAGACCACGAGATTCGCACGGAGCTTGGAGAGCTTAAAAGCCTGAAACAACGGAAGTTTGCTCACTTTGGCTTCCTGAAAGCTGGAGAGCAGCCGGCTCCCTGTCTCCGACTCCCAGGCCTCGTGGCTTGACTCCGCCCACCCCCATCGGCACCGGAGCCAAGCCAGCACAACTGCAGGTGGAAAAGCTTCCCCAAATAGCGTCCCTGGGTTGGGGGGAGGACTTTTCACTGTGTTGTGTTTTTCAGAGACTTCAAGGGCTGGGAGTTAGCTACCACCAGAGAGAGAGAAGAGGAAGCGGCTTTTCCTTCCCACTGCTTCTTTTTGGCCAGCCTGCCTGGCCTTAGAAAAGCAGTTCCCTTATTCCCTTTTTCCTTTTTCCCTTTCTCATGGTTTTTGTCGGGTGCATTTCTGTGTTAAGTCTGGAGTTCCCTTAAACTGTTGCCTTTCCTTTGGTTGAGCTCCAGATAAATAAACTGTTTCCCTGTTGTTCAAAATTCTGTTCAGTCTTCTCGTCACTGTTGAGCTTGGCCCTTAGTTAACACAGTGGTGCTAAACCACCACAGTTTCTTAATCTATCAAATATTATGACAGTGCATTCAGCTCTTTATCACAATATGCAAAAGTAGCATAATTTGTTATTAACAGAAAATGACATATTTAAATCATATTCCCACTTTAATTGAATGAGAGTAAATTTATTTTCATATAAATTATTGGAACAGTACTCTGTTAAATACTTATCAGTAACAAAAACATAATTTCTATCAGCAATGGTTCTTTAGCATGATCAGTGACACTGGCTGGTGTGGAAAGAGAAGAGAGTATTTGACATTTCTCTTGTCCCTTTTCTTTTACCTTTTCCTTTTCCTCCCCTCTGCCCCATTCCTTTCCAAACAGTATACGACAAAGCCCTGTAAGAGTATGAGGAGCAATTGTTACCATATTTCTTACTCTTACTATTTTTTCCTCCTCTGTTCATCTCACACTGTTCTGCCTGTTTATTTTGTTATTTAAGAAGCTTTCTGGATAAGAAGCATTTATTTTCTGTGGACTGAAAAATGCTTTAACACTGTAGGTACTATTGCAACATACAATTATCATTATGAACAATGTAATCTTATTTAATAACAGTAATCTGCAGAGGCTCTTGAAGTAGATGAGCTACAGTTAAGGCACTTTTCAGAATATACAAAATCAAGTAAAAAAGAAATTTCTCTCACTGAAAGTGACTCATTAGTATATGTATAAAGTACTGAATTTTGCTTGGTCTTAGTCTCACAAGATTGTAGTGCCTATCTGTTCTGACCCCCCAGCATTTTGATGATGTTTATTCTACAGAGCTTTTCCAACTGTAAGTTTGATACCATCTTTAAAGTAGGGAAAATAAAGAATTCAGGCCTTGTTTGATGGCATTCTTCTGGTAGGAAAACATTTCCCTTTCTTACTCATGTTGCATAAAACATGAATGCATTCTTTCCACTTTATCCCACTGAGATCAGACAGAGAGATTTGCCCCAGAGCAGCCCTAGTTCTGCAGATTATTTTGCTTGTTATGCAGGGGGTACATTTCCGTATTGCTTTTTTCATGACGCTACTGCAGCTCTAAAGATAGGTCGTATTTATGTAGATCAAAAAATGTATCACACAATGCAACAATGTTGCATACAAAGCAACATTCAGGAGACTAATTTAATCACTGTGCTTTCAAGCAGATTAGTCCTTTGACTCGCTCTGCTCCATGTTTGTTGCGATTCACATTGTAGTTTTATGAGTTTCAAATATGTATTTTTGGCATATATTTTATACTCAGAAAAGTCTGAGATTCAGTAGCATATTCACTTCCCAAATCATGAGAATCAGACAGCTCTTTCAACCTACATGTTTGTTACCAAATCACTTAGATTTTTGTTTAGATTTGTTTTCTTTATGACAACCTAATCTCTTCTGTTCAGAAAGCACAACATTCCTCCAGTTCATTTTAATGTCAACAATAATACCTATATATTGTCTTATTATTTACCACAGTCTTCACAGAAACAATTCACAGCTTCTGTCTCAATTTTTTTTTCAAAGCAACACAGTTTCCTAATATACGTGTTCATAAGTGCTTTCATCCACTTGGCCTCTACACTGGAAAGAGTGGAAAGGGTCATCCAGTATCTCCGAGCACTCACCTGGAACATTCATTTTACCTTCATCATGAAAGGAGTCAATAACAGCTCCTAAGAAGTCAAGAAGAGTCCCTAATCTATAGGATAATTAAGAATAGAGACTGTAGAATTCCTTAGTCAAATGATTTTATTTTATATTCTCAATAAATTTGTTCCACTTTCCACAAAATGAAGAAAACCCTGGATTCCATCTGCTTTTCCTATGGCTTCTAGTGCATTTTGTGTAAGATGTAAAGACTACTTTAAAACATCAAAAGAAGTATAGGGTTTATCTTCACTGAGGTAAAAGAATCATAATTTTTTAAAAAGAACCATGAGATTTTAAATTTGTTTTATTATTATTTTTAAAATGTGATTACAACCAATTTCTAGAGGATAAATCCAAGCATTTCCATTTTTATCAGTTGAAATGAAGTTTCAATTTACTCTACTCTGTTTAATCCTTTGTACAGTTACACATTTAAAAACTCCTGAGCTTTTCACTCACAATTACAGGTTTTACCTTGGAGTTAGATGCTTTCTGGTTAAATTTGGCAATCCTTTATTTGTGTCCCCAAAGTCCCTATTGGGGTCCAAACCAAAGTACCTGACTTCTTATATATGATGATAGCTCTCACAGCTAGGGCATTCTAACCAAAAAGTGATAAGCTAAATAAATTTGCTTTTCTTGGAAAGTCAAGATCACTTAAGCCTGACTTGAAATTATAGTAATCTAAACTGTAAAGATAGGTGATATGAAATACATTAGCGTTACTTCCTCAATGCTTCATAAAAAGTCTGGCTGCTGTGTTTATGGAAAGGAAACAAACAAACAAACAAAAAGTGTATTTTTCTAAATATTTCCTATTTCTGCCTGTCTTCATAAATTGCACATATATTCTTTCCATAAAACAATTATTTTATCTATAGAGATTCAATTAATAAATTTAAAAAATGAAGGAAAAAACCTCCTCACAATAAAAGAAATCAAGTAACAATAAAAAGAGTAAAAGTAATAAGAGAGAACTACTATTATGTTAAAACATTAGAGTCTAATGAAATATTTTAGCTGAGTTGTCAGCAGAATAAAATACAGGAAAAAAAAAGGTCAGTAAAAATTCATTAGAGTTTTTGAGCATAATATTTATCCTCTTATTACTTTTTATTGTGTTCTGGAAAGCTAGTCATTTCCTTTAGTGACCCAACACAAAGGAGAGGGTGTTACCTGAATTTGATCAGTTTTCCTATTACAAAGTTAAAGCCAGATGTATTTGTGTTATCATTATCAGACAAAGTCAACAGTGTCATAAAACTGAAGATACAATGAGAGTCCTAATATTCTATAGTCCAAATTTTAGATGGAAGTTTCTGCTTTTATAATGTATTCATTCCTGTATTTTATTCAAGAATCAAAGTTTCACTTATAATTTATTTTGAAAATCTCTTTGGAAGCTACTTGAAGACAGAAAAAGAGCATATGTTTAAAAAGAGAAGAAACATTACTAGGAAAGACTTTACAAACCATTGCTTGCTTGTAGTTGAATAGGTCTTTACTAATCTAAAAAGCAGTTAATGAATGACACAGAAAGAATAATTATATCATTAATTTTATATTTAAGCCTTCCTCCCAACTGGTTATTGCATTTATAAAGGAATGCAAAATCAGAATAGTGTAGGAAAACAATGGAGGAAACAGTACAAGGGATAAATGGAACCAAGCTTAATAGAATCCACAGCAGAGTGCAGAAGAAATTATCTTGAGGAACCTGTAATTCTCAAGTAATTATTTTTCAATATTTCTTGCAAGTTACCGAATTTTTCAATTTTAGAAAGTGAGAAAAAGACTTATAAATCACCTAAACCTTCGAACTGAGAAAAGTGGGGAAGAGATTGCTCGCAGAGTAGTTATTAGTAGCTCCCTGACAAATGGTAGCTAGCCTAAATAAAGACAGAACATAACTTTCAAATATTTATACTGTATTGAGGAAGAAGTGGTGTCCACACTTTGAAAAACTTATTACTATTTTAAAGTTTCATCTTTTTTTTTTTTTTTTTTTTACATTAGGAATAGCTCTTCTGACCCTCTGCTAAGCCAAAACTGAAACACAAATAAAAAACAGAAAAACAAAACAAAAATCCCAAACATACATAAAAACAAAAACACAACATGAGAGAAAGAAAACACTAAGTAATCTGGTTAAAACACAGTAGCATAGACGGTGGAGGAAGGGGTAAGAAATTTGAGATTAACATCACTACCCCATTTCACCAAAATTACCTAGTAAAAACAGAATGAAACTAGAAGAGTTTAGATAAAAATATCATCTGCAGAACTGGCAGCATACTTGGTAATTAGTTATGTGGCAGCTGTTCCAGAAATATGACTATTTCTGCCATGTTCCTAAAAAATCTAGAAAAGCTGAGAAGAGTCCAACAAAGAGCCAGATGGGATAAAAGACATCTAGAAAATATGGCACATTAAAGATTTGGATATTCTCTACTGGAGAATATGAGAATATATAGTTAGCTTAATTTTTAATTTAGAAAAAAACATAGACTAACCAGAGACCTCTGGATTCTATTACAGTGCAAATTAGCATAAAACTCTGATTTAATGAACAGGGAGATAAATGAGTTTAACATCCTATCTGTGTTTTTGGAAGCCAAATAAATAAGAAGAGATAAGATCCAGTTCTTATGCAAAAATCTAGAAAGAAATTACATCTATCTTGTATCAAGAAAGCTTAGAGACTCCAAGCAACCACTGTGCAAAACTGAATTTTCTAAGCTTTTCACAAACAAGAATATGTTTCTCAAAGTTTCAACATTAGCACATGTCATAAGTCACATGACAAGTTCAATTTATTTAAAATAGCCAGCAATTAACAAATAAAGCTATCTAACATTGATTGTTAGACTAAAAACTCATCTATGATTTAAGTAAACAATATTGTTTATAAAGATTTAGCTTTTAATTATTGTCCAGAATTTACAAAGAGGGAAGAACTGTTTCCTGGAGGTCAAACATTTCTTGGAAAAGTGAGATTTATTTGTGTTCACTATTCTGATAAGTGGGAGAATACATATGAAAGTGATTCAGAAGCGTTTAGATTAAGATCTTACCACAACTTTTTTGAAGGTCACTTTTCAAACATAGGAGTGACAGCAGTAAGATACACACAAACTAAATCAAATTCAGAAGCTAGTTTCTAGCCAAATGTAGAATGGCTTCAGATACCTTGAGTGGCAGAAGGAAGTGCCTTTGAATGATGAAAGCTGCTCATAAAAGAAATGTGTCATGGCTTGGCAGAAGGAATACTTACAATCTATCTAGGCTTCTGATTTGTTATCCTATTGCAAGCTAAAATGAAAAATGCCTACAGGAATTCAAATTGGACACTTTTAAAATACTTATATAAAGGTTTTCGGCATGAGTTGGAAGGAAATTAGCAAGTCAGTAAATGAAAAAGGAGCTTTTCTCTGGTATCTGCCAGCATCAAAGTCAGAAAACCATAACACTTGTGGCCTAAAGATCAAGTATAGACAAATACCAAGCTTTGCACTACTCAGCATGCCCTTTGCAACTGCTGTAAAAGAGAAGTTATCAATGTGACACAAAAGTGAACGAGGAATTTTTTAGGTTACAAACCACATAATATCTGACAGACATAAGGTACCGAAGTCAAAACAACTACAGAATGATCTGTCAAGATGATATGTGATGAAATTTAAGACATTTTTATTCTCAGTAGCACTTCAATACTTCAGTAAATCACAGTGATACAGTATTTGGATATTTTCAGGTTAAGTTTTATTTTTATATTGGAATTATTTGTCTTGACTTTTTATGTGAATGTATTTGATTTCATATATCTTTCATCCATTACGAACATTTTATCTGTTATCCCTGGAATGTTTTGCAAGACACGAGTTCACAGCCTGCAATATAACACTTTATGTTCTATTGTCATCAATTAGGATGCATCTTTTCAAAAGTGCAAATATAGATTAGACTAGGCTAGACTAGACTAGGCTAGACCAGAATAGAATAGAATATTTGAAAGGGACCTACAGTAATCATCTAGTCCAACTGCCCGAGAGCTTCAGGGCTGATCAAAAAATAAAGAAAATTATTAAGGTGGTTGCCCAAATGCCTTTTAAAAACTGACAGGCTTGGGGCATCAATCACTTCTCTAGAAAGTCTGTTTCAGTGCTAGTTCTTGGCAAAGAAATGATTCCTAACTAGCTTTTCATTCAGTGTGTGTCTCAATGCGGCTTAATATTGCTGTTGCTTGTACATAATCCGCTTTATTTTATAAGGCTTCAAGAAAATTATTTTTAGTCTACTGTAGCACCAGTTAAAATAATAAAAGTAATAACATATGTCTTGCAAAGAAAAAAGAAACATCAGAGTTTGTGAGTGACACCCTGGTTTTGGGAGTGAAGCAGGGAATATAGAGCTAAAAATCTTGGTAATATATTGAGTAAAAATGGATTAATGGTTGAACTTCACCTTGCATTAACCAGTCACCTGAATCCGCCAGTGTTCTTGTTTATTTCTTCAGAAAACCCAGATTTTGTGTGTGAAACTACAGTATATCTGCAATTTTTAGGGCTTAGGTTAAATAAAATTCAACATATTCTTAGGTAAACAAATGACAGACAAATTAAAAAACACGGGCAAAATCTTAAAGGAAATTGTACTACCTGTTACACACTGAGCAAAGTGCTTTATGAAGAAATGATTCCAAGATACCACATCTTAACTAATTATGAGAAAAAGAATCTTCCCATTAATGCTTCTTGGGTTTTTATGTAATATTTGCTTAGGAAATATTGCAAAGAAACTTTTCAGGAAATGTTATTTAACAACTGCAACATTAATTATTTGGTGGGCTTCCAACACTAAAACTACAATTGTCACAGCAACTAGAAGCATTTCAAGACAGCCTCAGGAATATTGCCCAAACTAAACAGTGTTGTTTCTTTTTGAGGATGGTGCCTTAAAATCTAATCTTTAAATAAGTATAATTTGATATTTGAAGGAAATTATTGTAAGAAATAAAATTATTGTAACTGCCTCTTTGATAAAGATGTTTCAGGGCCACATCCAAATGATAGTGATTTGTCCACTATATATACATTTCTCCTATCTTCAACTTACCAGAATGAAACCAAAAAGTAATCCTATGTCATGGTGGTGTCCTATCGGAGTAAAGCAATATTGTACAAATTTACATGGAGTAATATGGCATCTATCCATTTAAACTCAAAAGTCAATTGGCAGACTATTTAGTAGGGCAAAATTTTGGGTTCAGTAAAAACAAAGTATCATTATACTTTCTGTGTCTCAAATACTACCTGTCTAACATTGTCTAGTTAGGACAAAATGTCATTATAGAGCTATGATAGGCACCAAAGCACAATGTTGGGTATTTCTGTGGGTTTAAATAATTTTGTAAGATGTGTGCATTCTAACAAAAAAATCGTTTGCATGCATTTTTTAATGATATTTCTAGGAAGTGAGAAAACTGTTCTTTGGGATACATTTACTATACAGAAAAAAACTCCTTAATTTCTGCAACCCATTGCTTATGATAGAGCTTCTGATTAATAGGATTATCAATTTCTTTAGTAACTGTCATGATACATGATCTATCCTACCCAAACTCATGGTATATTAATTTTGTATACTTGAATCTCCAAGAGAAAAGTTTTTCTCTGCAAATGTAGATATTATGTTTCATTAAAAATACAGAAGAGCATGACACCCTTGTGTTACCAAAATGTAACTAGTGTGATAAAGATTTGTTCCATAAATTAGCATGTTTTTGTTATGCTTGTTTGTTTGGAGGTTTTGTTCATTATTTCCCTTGTATTTCCCCTCTTTGACCCTGCTTGGCCCATATTTCAGATAACTAGATAGGGAAAGGAGTTCTAGCCAATATGAAACTCGAGCTCACAACTTCTAAACCTCTAAACAAGCACGCAGCAGCCTCTGCCATCTCAAATGCCCATTTGTGACACCAGAGAAAGCTGAGAAGGGCCCGTTACAACCCCCTACCCATAACTTTCTCTACTCCCTCTGGCTGGGAGGTCCAAAACCACACCCAAGCAGCCCACCCTCCATGGGAAGAAACAGAGGGGTAAAAACCAAACCTATAAAGGTAAGGGCTCTGAAGATCACCTTTTACCTGTTAAAAGCTGTCTCCACTTTCTCCTGGATTCTTGGGAGCTTGGTCCAGGAATGAACCCATGGCCTTTGTCCCATCCACTCAGGGTGCCAATCTGTTGCCTGAAGAGCAACAGACAAGAAAATTGAGAAACACAGAATAAAGGGGAGAAGCAGCTTTACTGGCAGTGTCTGATGATCCAAAGAAAAAAATCATAGCAATGTTTCCATTTTTATAACTTTCAGAGTGCCCTCCCCCTATACTATCTAACTAAAGTCCATCTTACTACTATGTCCCAGGATGGTCCCTTGTTACCTGTCTCCACCCCAGTTGTCCTGGTTTGGACGCTAGGGGGGTGCAATATCAACTGATGAGAGACTTAATAGAGGAGAACAACAGCAAACAGTTTTATTTTCTAGGGGCCTTTATAAACAATGGAACTAGCCAAACGCACAGACAACAACCTGACAATATTATGTAATAAAAAAGTAAAAACCGCAAGCTGCTTCTCCAAGCTAAGCTGGTGGTCTGAGGAGCAGGAGAAAAGAAGGAAAGCTGCCTCGGAGACGGTGCTTCTCTGGGTTCTGAAAAAGAGGGAACAGTGAAAAGAATCACCCTGGTGATACTCAAGGGGAAAGATACCACTTGCGTTGCTGCCATCAGGAGTTGAGGGAGATGAGGGACAATGAGTCGCAATGATGCCACACGGTCAGAAAACTCGAAGGAGGGGAGCTATGCTTCTCTCAGCTCCGAAGGAAGCCAAAAGAGTCAGGACTTCCATTTCTCCAGCTTTCTGGGCTGCTAATCTTGTGTTATTTTGAAGTCCTCTTCCCAGACATGCCGATTTCCCATTGGGTACCACCCCTCCTCTGAGATTTCACCATGTGGCCAACATGGCGTTTCCCACCAAAATGTCCACGTGCGCCGGGCCCCCAGTGCCTGAGGACACCAATGCCACCGTCCATGGGGCACTCGCCGCCCATAGGGACCCCCATGAGGTATCCCAAGGCTGGCAGCACCACTCAAGGGGCAAGCTAGAGCGACCACCAGGAATTTCACCCACCCCAGCCATCACAGGAGGGGCTACCATCACTGTGTAACTTCTGCCAGCGCACAACCAGTGTGGAGCACCTACTGCTGCTGCAGGGACCCACTGCGGACCAGCGGGGGCTGCCACCACCCCCAGGGGGTGGTCACACTGCCCTCACTGCTGCCTGAAGCCGGGGCAGTGGTGGTGGTACGGCACCCACTGGCTGTCCCCACACAGCCGCCTGCACAGTGCAGGCATCATGAGCCCCTGGTGCCAGCAGCCCACAGCACCCCTGCTCCATGGAGCGGGAGCCCTACAGGAGAGGGTGCCACCCCGTCAGTGCCAGCAGTCATAGCACGGCCCTGCGCCGCTGCCACTGCCGCTCCAGCCCACCAAGAGCAGGTGACCAGCTCCCGAGCCACTTCCCACCTGCAATCCGAGCCGCAGAGCAAGAGGTCCCATGGGCATTGGGACAGAGCAGCTCCGCACAAACACCCGCGGCCGGGCTACTCCACTCGGCTGCAGAGAACAGGAAGGAGAGGCTCTGCTGCTCTGCATATGCCAAGCTGAACCTGTGCTACCCCGCACAGCTGCAGAGAATGAACAAGAGAGGCTCTGCCGCTCTGCAGATGCTGAGCTGCACCCGGGCTACCCCACACGGCCATGGAGAATGGGCAGGAGAGGCTCCATCACTCTGCAGATGCCAAGCTGCACCGGGCAGCACGGGATCACCAGCCCGCCACACTGCTTGTCCCGCACCCACTGATGGCAAGTGCATGTTGGCTCAGCTAACAGAATCTGGGACTGTCTTCACCTGTCTTCCTCTGTTTCACACCTGAGAACCAGGGAAAATACAAAAAGAAAATGGTTTTAATGCTTCCCTTGAAATGGAACACCCTAACTTGAAACCCATTACACCAGTTCAGCCCCTTGTAGGCCTGGAAGCCAAACTCTGTGTTTTGACTTACTACCCCACTTATCTATACACAGGAATGCAAACACCCTGGAACACAGACTCTTCTGGCCTTTAATATTTCAAGTTACCCATCTACCTAGCTAAAGTGAATTCCTCAAAATATTAAGCATACCCCTTAAGGCATCAGTAGAGTTACTCGAAAGACATTAATGCAGGTTGCAATTCGAGTGTAGATCTGTTTTGTGTGCTTTATGGCAAAACTGCTTTTTCTTTTCAATACTGAAGCTAACCACTAACTGAACGTGTTTCAGATTCAAAGGACTAATAAGATGTACTCTTCCTTGTCTATATCTAAAAGATTGTCTCTCATTTGAAAGATGAGAGTCCTTGACACACAAGATTCTGTGGTTAAGTATGAGCACTTTTAAAGCCTTAAAGAGACCTAATGACAATTCAGAATATGTAATATGATCTCCAAGAAATTGAAATCCTAAGCAAGTAAAAAAGTTAGCCACATAAGAATAAGCCATTAAATACAATAGAATATGTTATACTGGTTTGACTTTAACGTTCGAAGATATTATTTAAGAGCATTTAATTGTCAGTTTTTAGGTGATGAGTATCTCTTCCCTTTTTTATGAAAAATTTCTTTGTTTGAGAGTTATTCATTGTAATTAGTAGTAAAAACTCTCAGCACATCTGAAATCACAAAATTATTAACAAACTGTGATCCCAGGAATAATACAGTATTTTAAGAAAGTATGAGTTTTGTTGAATGATCTCCTGAAATACAGTAGGTAAAGTTGAATTCTGAGCCTTTGAAAAACAGAAAAAAAGTGACTCACTGTTGGGAGCCAAAAGCTGCAAATAATATCTCTGAGAAACAAATAAATGACTCACTTATGAAACAGGGAGCAGATGATTTTCTCAGTCACTGCACTGATTGGCAAAAGAAAGTGGAAATAATACTCTGGAAATCAAACATCTGTGTGGTATACATATGTAAAGGGGGTTGACACATCAATTAAATAATTGAAATCCTTGTATCCTGTCCTTAAACTAGTATCCACTTCAAATATAAAAGTAAGTCTGCCTGCAGTAATGGTACCTTTTAAAATATTTTAGGTTCAAGTATAGTCTACTAGAAGCAGGGCAATACAGTCAAACATTATTACAAAGGGGATCAACAGAGTTGTCCCACAATTGGCCACAAAAGGCGAAAACCTGCGTTATAATCCCACTTCGCTCTCTGAAAAGCTACCAAGGTTCAGTGTTCTACACCATTTAAAACAGCAAATGCTTTTGCTTATGTTGGCAATTTTTCTTTATGCAATTATAAAAATACTAAAACAAAACAAAAAAACACAAACTAAAACAACCTCCCCCCAAAAAACAAAGAAGCTACAGTTCACTCAAATCTCTCGTAAATACCATGCTCCTCAGTACGGGAACCCAATTCCTTTCATTAGAGAAAAGCTGAACCTTAGAAATTGGTCTGATTCTTTTTTATTTTAATTCAATTCTTCCTTCTATGTGAGGCATGATTTATAAAAATCTTTTCAAATTGAATAGTAAAACAAATAGTTGTTCCTAAACTAATGGCCTGCAATGTCTTTAATTTTGTCTAAAATAATGAAGATATAAACCAAAGAAATACAGTTCTGAATGTAAAGATTTTTAAGTAGCATTTACTTTTCTGTGAGTTTCAATTTTGAGAAAAAAGTTATTTTTGGTATTGTGAAACTTTTTGAATCCAGTGATCAAAAAACTTGAAAAGCATCAAGGATACAATCATAACACCTTGTCTTTTTCCTGAACAATTTTTATGAACATGAAGATCAAAATAGATAAATGGAATTATTCGAGAGGAGATATTGAAAGTCAGAAGTTTGAAAAAAGTCAAATTTTCAGAATCCTTATGACAAATATAAATATTTCTGTACCACAGTATAATTAAATCTGGAAAAGATGTCTGCACATAATCTAGTCCACCTGCCTACCAAGAGATGGCTTCAGGAAATGAAACAATATCCCCAATTAAATCCCCCAAAACATTAGTCATGATTAGTTAATGAAAACAGTTCAGCTTTACATAGGTGATGATTCAAATTTCACATAGTCTGTATTTTATGTAAGGAAAGACCTACAAAGCCACAGAGTCAAGTATGCTATTCAATCAAACTGATAAGATTCTCCTTTGAACCACTGGCTATTTCTTCATAGCACATCTATTCAACAGCTTTCTGCTCCCTCCTCTATCCAATGCAAGGCCTGTAAGGGCTTAAATATTCCCCACACTGTCTCTTGTGAGTCAGCTTTCCTGTTCAAATTTTATGTTGTACACCTTTCTCTTTACTGAGTCACCAAGATCTGGATATGACTTCTACCGTTGTAATACTTATACTAGTATCTACTCTGCAACAAAACTATTCATGTGACAGTCCACATACTTCCTTTGCAAGTTATTGTGAAGATTACAGAAAGTCATTGCAATGAAGGCGTATGTCATAACAACCTTGCAAGAGTTTAGGGTCTGTACTTTGGCCACTAGAAAGTAAATTAATTCACCAGGTCTTTAATAATCCATAGTCTCCAAGGATATAATATTAAAATGTAACTTAAGACACAGAACAAGGAAAGGATGACAAAGAAATTTTCCAAGTAAACTTCATAAAACTTTCAAAACCACAGACCTTTGAAAGCATTAAAAAATTAAAGGCTGGATAAATATAATAGCCATAAAGATAATTTCCTACAGCTTCTCACTAGAAACACAGTAAATTGTCTTTCTTAGCATACCCTGGCTATATTTGCAGATGCTAGCGCAGTGTACAGTTAATGCTAAGTTTATGAATTCATCTCCAATTTGAAATAGTTCAAAGCAGAAGGACTTACTCTATATAACAAAACTTACATCCACCAAAGTCTATTAATATTCAAGACAGAAAACAGTGCCTTTGGAGCTGGTTATCTAAACTTTACCACTCACATTTGCTTAGATCTAGTACTTTAGAAAATTTGCACTTATTTTTCAAAGGTAGAATCTTGTAAAAAAGAAAATATGCCAATTTTATTTATTTTCACGCTATGGGTAATGGCAATTCAACTTTTAAAAATTTTGCACTTACGTTTTCCTTGTTATTAAAAGATAGTTAAATCTGACATCTGGGATTGTTTCACTGTATCTTTAAGAAACCATAGTTTGTTGTAAATGAATTTTCTATATGGTTTTATATATATCAGTTTTATTAACCTCCCATCTGTGCTAAATGAGAGCAAATTCAGTGCCAAGATACCCAACTTAAATAGGTTTTTCAATATCTGCCAACTAAACTCTTTTCTTTTTCTCATTCAAGAAGCTTGGATTTATTCTCTTTCATCTTTCATGTTACAAACTTCCTTTCTTACTTTTGCTGACATTTAAGGAGAGATATTTAAATTAGTTGTGGGAGAATGAAAACATTTCAGTATTTTATCTGTTTAATGGCAGTTTCACTCTTAAAATAGGTTAAATACTTATTGACATTCATAAATAGCCTCTTTGGAATCAACGCCACCATGTATCCTGTGTCTTTGAAAACCACAGAGAAATTTAAATTATTTACAGTTGTTGTGAAATGTTGTTCTTACTAATTTGATGAAATATGTATATAATAGGAGAACAACCACTGATCCAGTAAGTACCTCAAAAGTCCGCATCAATGTATTTGTTGTTTTATTAACATTCAGCTCTAGAAAGATGAATACAGGTAGGATTACAGGTGGGATTTCCTATTTATTTTTTGGCAATAATTATGTCTCGCTCCAAAAGTTCATACTTCTTATTCATTTTGAGTTAGTCCATATGAGGTCAACTCAATTTTGATTTCATTAGGGATGAACGTACGTCAAACCTTGTTGACTGATTTAAGACTCAGATTTTCAAAGATCCACAAAATCTAAACTACAGTGACCTGAAGTAACACTGCTGCTTGTCTCCTCAAATGAAGATCAGCAAAGGCATTGGTATGGCTGAGTTTGTAAAGAAAGCAAAAATTGTGTTGTTATGACTAGGCAAACCCAGAGGCATCCTGTTCTGGATTGAATAAAGACTACCTTTAGTTTGGTAATATTTAGTGAGTTGACTTATAAATTTCCTCTTGGATCATGAGTTGGCTGAGCCTTGACTTTTGCTGACTTTTGACTTATTGCTGTTTCATGCTACACATTCAATACCTCTCAGCAATTCCAGAATCAGTGAGATCCTGTGGAAAAATTCACAGAGTATACAGAATGTGCTTTACAAAGCCACAGGCTTTGATCTTTCATTGGATCATTAAATAAATACAATTCTACTTGATTATCAGTGTTGAAACTTTTCTGGATGCTCTGCATGTTCCTGATCAGACCTAATGTCATGTACCTCTCTAACTATTCTCCCCCTCACTCTCCAGAGATCACCTCCAGTTTTCCTGACCTGAGGCAACCATCCTATGTAACAAATCTCAACTTTTTTTTTTCTACTGAAAATCTTTTATCTCCACCATTCTTCTCTCTTCAGTGTATCATTCTATACCCATGTTACTTTTTTTCATGAAGTCTCTTTAAGACAATAATTAACTACCTCTGAAATTGTTCTCTAAAAAATTAAATCTATGCAAAACAATGATAAAAACTCCACAGGAGCCACTCTATCAAGTAACTTTTTAACCCTGCACCATCTTGACAACAAGTGAGATTCACATATTACTTTCATTTATTCAGTCTACACTAGCAATAAGGAATGTTAATATCTGCACTGAAATCTCTTTTCATATAACTCCTGGTCTGTTGGGAGTGATGGAGGGTGTCTTGTTTATGTATTAGCTCAGCTGCTACACCATGGTGAAGGCTGCTCAAAACTGGAATACACTACAGTTCCAGCCACAGGTGTTAAATTGAAATTCAGTATGCAAAAGCCACAGAAAGGTGAGCTTGCACTTTGCTCCTGAGAAGAACAGAGAAACCAACCATTACACACCTTAATAACTCCTTAGTCATCTAATAACAGTGTTCATTCACAAACCCTCTATCAAAATACAGCAGTTTTCAAGGTAATCTGAAAAATATTTTAGGAAACATAAACTGTTTAAAAGAGAAAATCACTTTCATGATAGTTGAGATGCAAGTGCCCAACAATTCAGGTAGCAGAACTGAAAAAGGCACCATCAGCCACTCTGCAATCTTAAATATCTTCATGAAGTGAGTAAAAAGTTGCACATCTTACAGACAAACATTGCAAAACAGAAAAAGCAGGTACAATTTTGGTAATAGTATCTTTTCAGTTTGTAGCAGTATGGAAGTGAATTTAATTATAAGGATCTAATGCTGCCTAAAAGGTTATTACAGAATAACCTAATTAAATAGTTAATTAATTGGATGCAATTTGAAATATCCTTAAGTTTCAGGTTTTTATGAATATCAAAATCATAGACTTTTTCCAATTCTGTTGAAAAATATAAGCCATATTCAAAATATTTGAAATATGATACAAAACCAAACAAAAAGACCTATAGCAGAAATCCTTTCCCTACTACCTCCTTTGAATATTTAACATTTTAAAAAAATATTCAGAAAAATCACTACATTCACACAAAAGGCACTTTTTAAAATTCATGTGTTAGTTGCATGTCTTGCTGGGTTTCGCTAAGAGGATCCTTCTAAATAAGGATCTTGTAGTTCGACTACTTCTGCAAAATACAAGAGCTTTCTTTCTATAAAGGTGTGGGCCATCCAGCAGTCAGTTTACAGACTAGTGAAGCAGGACATTTTTCTCTTATTTTTCTCTGTACTACTCTACAGAAAAAGGCTGATTCAAAGAAAGGTATATGAAATACCTATACATATGTTTTGTATTACATTTAGACTTCAAGGGTTTTAAATGCCAAATGCTGCAGTAGTTACTATGTAAAATTCCTCCAGAGTGCTTTTGATTTCATCATCGTATGCACTCTTCCTTTAAATTGTTATTGGTTCAAATTTCCCCCCCCCCCCCCCCCCCCCAATACCAACAGAATCATGCCGGTTTCTCCAGGGGGTGGGGCTGGACCAGTGCTGGGGGCACACCCCCTGCCTCCTGCATGTCTTTCTAGCTTTATGTTAGGAAAAATTTTTGCTCCATATAGATGGAACACAAGAAATTTGTAATCCTCTTTTTTATTTTTTTTTTTCTGAATCTCCACATATTTTTCCCTAATGTAATAATCCAAACAATATTTCAAGTAAAAATTATGCGTATTTGAATATTTAAATAAGACAACTCAAGAGACGTCTCCTATCAGACATCAAGATGGATACTATGGAGGAAACTGTTGCAAGCATGTGTGGTTTCTTGCATGGCAGTCTAAAAATAGTCATCTAATGTTTCAGGATTAATGTAAAGAGGAATACTTTCCCTAGACTCTAATCTTGACCTGAAACTAGTATGTTGCTTGTCTGAAGGTTCCAGTGTAATGCGAACTATGCTGTGGAATTATTTGAACCACCTGAATAACACAAAAGACAAATATCCCCATATGATCATTCCCTTGACATCTAGACCTCTTTCAGTAGAGCCTATTTAGCTGATCTGTGTGACATGAACCCTATGAGACAGAAGGCACAGTCGCGCTGGTTTAGATGCACAGAAGCAGCCCCATGCATGGGGTAGCAGCAATCTGTTACTTCAGTGCTCTATTTTCTAGCATCTCTTCCTTTTTCTTTTATACAGAATACTATCTATTTCTCAGGAACATTTAGGAATATGAAAAAAGCCCAGAAATGTCTGATTACACGTTGTACATCCTGTAATTTTTAGCAGGTCTTTTACACTGTAAGGTTTCATGAACTTTTATCCCAAAATTAAAATATATTTATCAACATTAATGTTCATCAGTGTTGAACCCCAAGGTCTTCTCAAATGTCCATTTCAACCAACCACAAAAAATCATGCACAGTATAGCATGTATAAAGACATGAAATCTACCACCCCAGCAAAATTTTCTTCTTTTTCCTGTAATCTTTCTGCCTCTATTCTCCCTTGTGAAAAATATTTGTTTACTACCTGCAAATACTAGATGAATGCCACTGCAACACCAGCTCTTTAAAGTTATTGACCAAGTTTTTCCATATTAAAAAGCATTAAAGGTAAAAAGTAAGATGTGCTACAATTTACCGTTAATAACTGTGTTCTTTTTTCTCCTCTCAGGCAGCCAATTCCCACACAGCTATTATTCCTGCATTTCCTCTACATTTTTACAAACCTTTCACTGCAGATTAATTTCAGTGAAGGTCACACAGTGTCTGTCAACTAGAGGAGAAAAAGTTATTCACAGAAAATTCCTCTGTTATCAGATGTGGAAATTGTACAAATGAAAATTTTGGTAAAGGTGGAGTAAAACCAACTTTTATTGTTGGGGAAAGAAACCCAAACAACATAGAAGATTTGCAGACCTATGTAGAGATATAGCTTTTTCAGAGAACTGTTTAGGCTCTTCCAGAGAATTGCTCCATTTGCCTAAAACACTTCCTACTCAAAATATTTTATCACCAGAAATAGCAGAAACAAAGAAAACAAATTTCATCCTGATACAAGAATAAAGCAGCTCTAATATTTCAGCAAGATGAGGAAGTAAGTAGAGGGAGAAAATCTTTCTCATATATCAAATGTTAGGGGAAAAAAATGCTTTTCATAAGGAAGAAATTCCAAATGAGAAATTCTGGATCGATGCAAATGAAAGAGAGATTTAAACTATTAAAGAAGTGTGGTCTAGGTTATTAAAGACAAGTAATAAGGTTTGAGATACAGAAGAAAGAAGGTTATCTACACACACAATATTGCCTTCTTCATAGATAGCTCTATTTCCTTAAATCTTTAAATCCTAGCAGTGCTGCTGCTTAACTAATAATAATGTTTTGATTAGACTACTGAGATTTCAACTAGACTAATAATAAATTCTTAACATACATATATGATGTGCTACTCTCCTTGCCCAAAAAGAAAATTTGAGTGCAGGAAATGGCTGGGAGACTATCGACCAGAAGAAGAGGATTGGGGAATGTTACGAATGCGTAGAAATGTATAGTGGAGGTGTTTGTGAACATGATGTAAAGAATATGTTAAGAGGTATAAAGAATATGAAGATGACTCTTCTTAGAGGTGTTAAATGACAAGAACATAGGCAATGGGCATGAATTGCAGTTCCAGGAAATTCTCATCAGAAAAAAACAGAATCTGTGACAAGTGGATTGTACATCCATAGGTACTTGTAATTTGATTGTTATTTTACATATATCTATCTGCAATTACAAGAAATTAATGCACTCAAATATAACAGAAAAAAGGCAATCTAGAGAGATATTAATTATAGAATGAGAGAAATGGAGGATATATAATGTAAAAAGTATTATACGTTTGCATGTTTTCAGTCTTATTTCTTATTACCTTTGCTTTTGATCTCTTCTTCCAGTTATAACAAGACTAATAAACAGAAGGCAAACCTAGAAACAGCGAGAGTTCACTCAATGAAGGAGTTGCATCCATATGACATGCTGTACTCTGGCAGCATTACTATATTGTAGAATGTATTTTTGAGTAACGTTTTCATTTAATATGCTTGCATAAACATTCTTGTTCCAGCATAAAGAGGAATTGCTGGGAGTTTTGCCAGCTCATATCTGAACGAAGTGTAGACTCTCCTTCTCCGGATGTAACCAGTGGCAGCAGTTAAAGGAGATGTGATAGCTCCTTTGCAAATGACTTAACCCATTTTTTTTTTTTTAACAGAAGATAAAAACAAAACAGAGCATGTTGCTTTTTTTTACTTTGTTTATAAACCAAGTAACTTGGACAAGTTCTAGCCTCTTCATCTAGGACATAAGACCTGTACATATTTCAGTAAGTTTAATGAGTATAAATGCTGTCAAGCTATCAGGTTACTTTATTCACAGTAAGTTTCCCTTTGTTTTCTGGCAAACACAGCAACAAGAGGTACTGCAGTATAAGTAAATTAATGTGCTTATAAAACTTTAAATAATTTGTGGACACAAGAGTAAATGCAGCAGTCATATGCCTAAGTCAGCTAAAATACAGGTGATGTCCTTATTAAAGCATCTTTATAGACCAAGTTATTTTTTTTTCCTCGTGTTTTTATCCCTGAAAGTTGGATGAAACCTTTAGAAAGACTTTGACATACTTCATTAAAAGGTGAAAGGACACCACTGGAGTGAGTCTATGTGGACAAAGTAATCCAAGATGAAGGAAATACCGACTAAACTAGTTCACAAGGTCTCTGGGCTGTCAGTTGCAATAACTAAACCTGGATCTGTCATAGAAGGTTAATTCTAATTTTCAAATAAGTAAGCCTTTGTTTTTACATGCTAACATTTAGTATATAGGAATTGATTTTTATTTTCATTTCCATTTTTTTTCTTATTAATGTCCTCTCCAGTTCCTTTTTATTCTCACAACCCATGCATGCTTCAGAGAGGAACTCAGAACCAATCCAAAACTGAGGAACTATGTTTAAGAGAGTGTTTTCACAGTAGTCAATCTAAGTGTATAGCCGCCTTTAATTTGGGTGGTACTATAAGAAGTATCTGGGATTTCCTAACTTGCAGATTTCACTTAAAAAAACTGATTTTGCTTTTACCTGCATTTCAGAGCCAAAAACTTTAAGCACAACTTTAAATAGGTTGAAAGTTATAGCTGATTTGGAGAAATCAAAATACATATTCTCTCTATATAGCTATTATTAACATGAGCATTTGAGTTTCTCTGTCCATTCAGTAAATTCACCCCAACCACAGACAGCTATTTTGCACTCACATGCATCTGTGAGTAGAAAATATATCATCATTCATTTGTTATCATAGCTAAAGATTAGCAGACAGGAATCTTTCTAATAGTGTAACGAACTCTTACAAATATGCCATCTTTCTTAAAATTATAAATACATGTTTGTGTTCTTTTCTCTCTGTAGCTCTTTAAATAGAAATAAAAGAATCACTTACTTACCTACACCACAAAATGTCTTAGTGCACCACACTGCTTTTTTACAGTCCATCTACAAAGTTTCTGAGTCGGCATGCCCACCCTCTTAGGCATGCTTGCCCTATGTACATTATATATAAGTATATTTTTGACAGCAGAAAGTCACATCTATTGGGAGTAATGTAACAGTCTGCAAAAAAGTCCTAACTATAACTTTTTAATCTCCTCAAGATTTAAACAGACTAATCTTCATTTGTCCAATAAAGAGGTCAGACCTTTCTACAGACCCTCTTCCATATGAAGCTCTCTCATGTCTCTTAGGATTGTCATTTAAAGACTTACACAAGTGGCAAATAGTAATTCCATATAGGCAAGGATCTGATCAATTGTCAGTGTCTGGAAATCCCACAGATTTGGCTGTATTCCTGAACATCCACAACAGATCCAATGTCATATACACTAGATCTAGCAATTCAAGAAATCTAAAAAGAGGAATGTCTGTCTGTATCACCTCTGTTTCAGCATCTCTCCATTGGAGCTGGGCTATTGGAGCAGCTGGCTGAAATTCTGTCCTCCTCAGGCTACAGAAATGTCCTATAAGAATGGCAAAAGATGTGGTTATGACTTGGATTTCCTTGCAAATACAGGATCTTTATTTATAATTGGAAAAATAATTTATTTTTATAAAATAATTTATAATAATTGTTGTGAATTGTTGTAATTGTTTATAATAATTGTTGTAAAGAAGTTTCTTTTTAAATGTGCTGAAAGAACTGGATGAGTTCTGTTTATTTCCTTACAAGGAAGAAAAAACCCATTTACTGCTAAAAAAAGTAAGAAGTCCTAACATATTAAAAGGAACATAACATATCAGACAATTGTTTCATTTCAACAATTGAAGATTTAATTACTCATAGAAAAATAAGAAATAGAAATCCAAATATTTAAAAAATCTATTTCTAATAATTTCTAATAATTTATGTGTTTAATTTCTAATAATTTATATGTTTAGCAGTCTCAAAGCAACGTGAGCAGTTCATAGGAATGACATAGTATTGAAAAGTGTGAGCTCAGAAAGGAAAGCTGTCATTGACACTTGTATAGCAAAATCAGAGCACTTGTATTTTTAATATCCAGATGTGAGCATTCTCTCTGGTAGATCTAATTCCCTCTACTTCAAAGTAACCACGAAACAACCTGTTTCATACTGTATGATGAGAATTGCTTACTGAAGAGCTATATTGCTTTAGCAACACCATTGACTAGATACAAAACTCAGTAATTTAATAAAAACCCCTTGATTTTGTGGGTAGATAGAAAATTTGCATGCTAATTCCAAGCTACTGATTTACAAATAGAAGCAACAATTAATGTCTGTGGATATATACTTCGTGTATGTGTGTTTGCAACTAAATTCTTATTTCCTGAGATATTTAATCAAAACCACAAAGCATAGTGTGTACACATCTATATCTAAATCTAACACCACCTATATATAGTGTACAGTATTTCAGGTAAGGACTGCATCCAGTAATAGTGACCGAGGTTATTTAAGATGGGAATACTGTTTGAATATGAGAGAATGGATTCTCAAGTGCCTGCTTGGTAAAGGGTGCACCTGATGCTAAGCTGCATTTAAAAGTCTAAAACTGGAAGTAAGGAAATGAATGACATCAGAAAACATAAAGGAATGTGTCTGTATGTGATACAGCCTATTAAAAACTAAGAAAAAATATGTCAGTCAATAGACTGGCCATGAGATGATTTCATGGTTTTTTACAAACACCTACATAGCAGCTACACTGTGAAAATTTATTCATATTCCAACCAGACGCAAATGTTATTTGCTTCAGCTAAGCACACTTTTCAAAGAAATATTACTGAGTGATTGTTGTAAACAAGATGGCTTTGGAGATGTTGAGTGAGTGCTAAAGTGAATTTCCTGTTAGATCAAGTACTGTGGAAAAATATAGTGCTAATAGAATGACACTGGTATCGAAGAATGAATTTATTATCCTAATACAGAAATACAATGAGAGTGGGAAATTGCATCAACCTTCATTTCATTTTGTAGCAACAAATATGATATAATTTATTGCACAGTATCAGGAGTAATAAAATATGTAATATCTTATTGCTCTCTTTCAAACTCTTCTCTTTTTTCTTCTTTTATGCTTCAGGCTTCTTTTTATCTCTTTGTTTTTCCAAATACATCCCATCCCAACATGATAATGACAAACTATTATTCTATGCATCGATTTTCTCTGTCTGATAATCTCTTTATCTAGCCTTTTGAATTCTTAGGGCTAATCACCTGCTAATTTCAGAAGCATTAATGTCAGAGCTACGAATGTATATTCATATAATCTAATTGCAGACAATGCAAAAAAAAAAAAAATCTACTTATTCAGTTTTCATCTTCTAGCATTCTGAGTAAGCACAGTTTTTTTCTTGCTTCATGGAAAAGATAGACCCGTATGTTGGACTTATGGGCATATCTATCAGTAAGTAAATTCTGACTGAACACTGAAATAGTAGTGTTTTGCCAAAATCCATGTACAGATTTTTTCTGGTTTATTTGAGCTTTTCTGTAAATTAATGAATCCAAATAAACTGTTTGACAAGGACCCAGCAATTTCTGTTGGTGTCCTTCTGCATTGCTTTTCACTTGGACTTTTTGAAACATAGAGAGGAATCAGAGTTTCATGGAGACCTTCTAAGCTTAATGATACTAGTTCCCCCTTTAGCACAAGTAGCAAAATGTTACAGTATACCCTAATTATTACTCATTCATCAGTAGATTGTACCAGCCATGCCCTGTTTTCAAGCGAGAAGGCACTGGAGCAGATCTAAACTTTTAAGACCTTGTATACAACATGTGTTTGTCTCCGCAATAGCACTTTTTTTTTTTTTTTTTTCCATTAAATTGGTCATTGATGAATTTCAAAATTCAACTGCGATGATTTCTGGTGCGTGGGTTAGATATTCCCCATTATAGAGTGTAGAACTTATACTTCATCAGTGGAAAATGTCTAACTATGGTAGATGAGTTGTTGTTCATCTTTCGTATTTGTGTTACTATGGACTATACAAGCAGAATCACAGTTCAGGAGTGAACTTTTATTTCATCTGTTTATTCATTATTATATTTTTCCAATATAATAAACTAATTAGAGCAGTAAGAATCAACACAATAAAGCAATAAAAATGAAAGATTGCCATGTTATATCTGGTTTATTATGTAAACATCAAAACAGGAAACCAAGAGAATATTTATTGAAATTTACAAACAACAATTATTCTCTATCTCGATTCAGAAAAAATCTCTTTTTTTTTTTTTTTTAAAAAAACCTTTAAATGCTTTCTGTTTCATCGATTTGAGGGCTGTGTCTGATGCAACATATTGCTATGGATAAAAGACCAAATATTTCTGCACCCCACAGATGGTGTTTTACTGTTTTCAGAGGGATGTCACTAAAAAAATTCTGTTTGCATTTTCAAAGGTGCAACAGTTGCCAGACGTTATACTGATCTCTACAGCTTTTAAAATATTTCTCTGTAAAAACAGAAAAGAGAGAGATTTAATAACACCAGCTTTGATATCACAGAAAACACAGCACTGCCTTAAATAGGGTAAGAAATATAGGTATCACTAAACCTGATAATATTCAAAATCACTATAGACAAAGTATTTGAAAAATACTGATTTTCAGTTCTGTAGTATGACAACAATTTCTGGAAGCAACATAAGTTGTGAAACTTCTCTAAAAGCTTGTGGTGAGACATCAGTGCTTTCTTATATTTTATTTTTTTTTAATCTCTTTTGTATTTACAACCCTAATAAATAAACTGCTTATACACAATACACTAACTCACTCCCTTGCAAAAAGATTCTTATTGATCCATTATTTACCAGCAAATACATCTACAGGTTCAATCTGTTGGCTGAAGAATAAGAATAAGAATATGGGCAGGAGTATAGCTCAATATATTTAATTTAGACCCTTTTTATTAAAAAAAATCCATGCTCAGTTCCTTTTTATAGTCATTTAGAGACATAACAACAACTTGAGCAAAATTTTGATGTCCTTTGACAAAAGAAAATAGCTGAGTGAGGAAATCTGTGGATTTGGTGTAATCATGTACAGGCAAATATTATGAAATAAGCCATTAAACACCATCATCAGCTGGTCATATGTCCACTGGATCGTCACAGCATATGAACTTCAGAAGTTCCAATTATGAGCTGGAAACAAACAAGATTTTTAAGAAATAAAAATTGTTTATGATGGTCAGAAAATGAAAGCTCTTGTCAGTAATGCTCACAAGATTAATTTAGCATAATTATATATATTAAGAGAAATTAATGCCAGTTTCTCATTTGTCCTAATGCTTTAGATAATATTGTTGAACAAATCTTTCATACCTGCCTCAAACTTTTAAAATATACTGGCTTTATCACAATTTAGTGCAGTTCAAGTGGATGATTGGAGACCCAAGTAGGTTGCTACACAGAACACAGTGTGATAGCTCCTAATGTGTATACTTACATTACCAGATGCAATGGCAATAACAAAAATACTATAGCTAGAGAGGCAATGTCATTTGTGAAATCACTGCTCACTCTTAATATACAGTTCAAACAAATTACTTCTATATAAAAATGTCTATAAAATGAAATAAACAAAAATTCAAGCAAATCGCAAACATGTTGTTCACATGAGTGAACAAACAAGAGAACTGAGTTTTGAGGAAACCAGCTTATGGTTTTGCATATTTTCATATTTAAGTTTCATCTTTCATTAAATTATATCACTATTTAATAAGCAACTGAATTTTTGGTTTTCCAATGTCAGTTCCTTCTTCTATATGAATGACTCTACCATCAGATTCTTCTGTTAGACAATTAACTAAATTACTCATGTTAATAATTAATCATTTAGACTGTCCTGTTGTGTTTACATTAAACAAATACATTTAAGGAGCTTTACAGGACAGTTCACTTTGTAAATGTGAAAAATAACAAGCTAGACAATTTTCTAGTGATACTAAAGCAAAAAAATATTTTAATGCCTAGGTAAAAGACCCTAAGATAACCAATGCTAAAATAAAGAGGCAAACAGTAACAATTAGATCTTACTAAAATACATTCTGGAACAGCACAGATTCCAATTACCAAGTATTTTTTACACACTAACTTTTAAAGCCCATTGGCACAATGTAACTGATAGTTCTTAAAAAATGTATTTTCAGCTGAAATGCTGTAATGTACAGCTCCTTTTATCATCACAAGAGCATTCTAGAGTTATCTAAAAATAGCTGGTTCTTCTAAAAACTTGCTATCTTTGTTGATATTGTGAGTCATATATGGTTACCTGAAACAAAGCTTTAAAGTGTTTAAGTACTTCTCAAAGTACCAAAAAATCAATTGAAGTTTGAAAGGTCACCAAATGCATTTTCATCATACATTAGGTAGTGGGGCAGATTTCCGTTTTAAAGAGTGATTTAGTTAAAGAACCTTCCAAAACCCTTTTTTATTTGTTTCTTATTTAAATAGTGACACTTAACACCTATGATCAGTTGTTCAGTAGTGAATATTTAGTAATAGAAATTTAAAGTAAAACTCATATGAATTTTCAGATTTAATAAACAGGAGGTTTTATGCATTTTGGAAACTATTGTTATATCTTAATTTTTGATTGATACCTTTAATGAAATAAGTCTGGTATAATTTTAGAGCTAAAAATTCTGTTTCACAGAGGAGAAAAAATTTTTGACATAGAAATCATGGAAGTCTTCATATGAAAATACATAGAAACTCAATGCCTTGTAAAAAATAAGGGTTCATATGAGCATTTGTCAGAATGGCATAACATAAAAAAGATGCAAATTGTAATCTCGGTAATTTATAACCAGATTCTGTGTTAGCACAGCATCTCTTCCAATCCCCTTCATCACTACAAATGAGGCACCACCTTTAGGACAGAAAATAAAGGAACTCTATCTCTCTTCTGAACTGAAATCTTACTCTCTCCTATAAGACCTCCTTACAGAGTTCTATTAATCAGCTAAATGTGAATTTGAGTAAGCAGTGTTCTTGCAAACCCTTCAATAATTCCTCATCTTTTTCCAGTCACTGTTCGCAATGTCACTCTGCCAACATCCAGGCTATGTTTTTAGTAATCACTGCTGACTGAGACTTTTTGTGCAGTGCACTAGGGTATGGTTCTCACTATCCACTTACCCAACCAACACTCTTAGACAGGTTTCATGTCATATCTCAAAAATTGCAGCACCCAATTTTCCGGTACTGACAAATACCGAATTGATACTCTCCTATTCTTTCAGATCTTCAGTACTCATTGTTTTCTAGTTGACTTGGCCTGTTCATTAACATCCCTCCTGTAACTTGCACACTTTTTACACTGAATATACATTATGTGTCTTTTCTCTGAAAGGACTCCTTCAGGACTTTTTGTAATGACTCCATAACACTCCCTCCAATCTAAATTATTTTACGAATCTAAATATTCTAACAAACACTTCTCTGCTTTCTCTCATACCGCTGTAACTAACAGTTACATGTTAATTTTACATCAGCATTCAGTTTTGCAACACCTACAATAACTTCGTCTGCATTGTACTGACAACTATTTACTACCTAACCTCTACTGATTGATCCCATGTCCTCTAGACTTTCTGTAGTTTCACATACCAACACCTAACAAACGCTTGGGATTGCAAACGCCGTGAAGCTCTGCTTCCATACCGTTTGGCATGAAATGAAATGAAATGAAATGCCCCAGGCAACAGCAAGAACTCCTGACCACTATGACAACATAAATAATAACAAAAAACAACATTCAATCTTGAAACTCACAATCTTGAAACAATCATTATTTTCCCTTGAATATTTTTTTTCTTCTCCTAACTTTATTATGCGATTATATACTTGTATTTTTGTATTAATGTTTAGTTTTAGAACACAAGCAAATATTCCATAACAACAGACTGTGCTTTCACCACTCTATCAAGTCATGCATTACTTTAGTTATCTACCATTGATGAATTTTCATAGCTAACCCTTTGCCCATAAGATTTTCTAATTTAGCAACAACATAAATAATTTTTATACTTTATTTTTTTATACTTGTGCTCAAGCAGTAGTTTTCTTATTATAAACCACCATGCAGAAATGGGATTTGATGTGGGACCTGACCTATTCACTATGTGGGATAGATATGTCTGAAAGACAGCTATTAAGACTGAATGCTGTTTGCAGCGTTATATTACATCTTAGATAGGTTCACAACATATTAAACCTCTGATGCATACATGACCATTTAAGAACATCCCAGACATCTTCAGTCACTATTCTACAATATCTTTTAGGACTGAATGTTCTGGAAAGATGCTTCTATTCTCCCTGGAATGAGTTGTCTATACGCATATAAAAAATATTGAATCACAGTTAAGATAACATTTGACATATGCTTCTAAATAACTAGTAGTATATGTAATCTTTTTCCAACGGGGCAAATTATTGCCATTGGTCCACTTCCACCACAGTTTTGAATTTATTCTGAACAAATAGAATATGCTCCCTCAATCATAATCCCATCACAGTAGATTTCCATGATGAGTAACGGAAATTAGAAACAACTGAAACTCCTTCATTTATTGGAGGACATCAGCCAACTAATTCAGCCTGCTTTTCACTGAAATGCTGAATTCCATTATGTTTCATCAGTGAAAGCCTTGATGTGCTCTGTCTTATCTACAACACTACTTTCAGGATTATTGCCTAAATATGTTTTGCAACCAATGGGGAGCATTTTTTAAAACATCACTGTAATTACTTCTTTCTGCACTTTTCTAATTCAAGCATTTCAAATAACATAAATTGGTTTTCGCTTAAAAAAATCTATTTTCTTTGTCTTAAACAAAGTTTCTTTATTCATACAATGGTTTTCAGTCCTTTAACTAATTGTCTATAAAGGTAAAACATCTTTCATTTTAAATTATTGGAGTGGAAAATTGCACAAGTTTAAAAATTTATGAAAAAATATGTAAGGGCCTGCGGTCTCATAAAATATGTATCATATAGCACCATACTTATTCTACCTACTTGTTAAATTTGTTTAAAGTGCCCACTGTGTTTTGTTTGGCAGAACATATTTCTTTTTCCATAAAAGTCTTTTCTGTATTATCTATTGTTTGAAGTGTTCCAGGGAAAAAGAAAGCACAAAATTTCTGATTAGTTTTCTCCCATCCTTACGAAAAGATGTTAGCTGATAGTGGAAATATAAGACACCATTTTTATGAAACCACTGAGGAAAATTCAAACCTGGAGAACCCTTATTAAACAATACAGCAATAAATATAGTTTTGCATTCAAGTGAAATTTTGCATCAAGATAGGGGAATCTGGAGTGAAAATATTAATTTTGTTTAGTAGTGAGGTTCTTTCAGATCTCCTTGGTTCAGTAATAAACTTAAATATCTCCTTCCAACATATTTGCTGATAATATGCACACCTAGCAATGGAAAATTTACAGTATCAGCAACATAGCTTCAGGAGATAATCTCTTAGCCACATTTCTTCATATTATTTGTTTCTGAACTAGCTTGTAACAGAAGCAGAAAGTAAACCACAACCAAAACAAAGATAAGTCTATTATTTGAAAATAAGGAAGTCCATACTGTTCTTTAGAATACTTCTGAAGTTTTAAAAGAGGTGTACATAGTTCTAATTCATAGCTGTTTATGTAAATCTTCCCACATTTAAAATTCTACAGAATTTGCAAATTGATTTTGAATTTCTCTTTTTCATCATTTGACTAATGAAAAATTGTATTTTTTTAATTAAGTAAATCTTCAGCAGAGCTTCTTGTTATATCAGTTTTCATTATTTTTATGTATTTATAACAAAATAAACTCATTGGGCTAGACAACAAAACCTTTGATTCAGGATTCAGAACTGCTGTTAAGCCATGCTTACTTTACTAAGCAAAAGTATTACAGAGCAGTTAGTTGTAATTCGCACAGCAGGAATGGACTGCCCGGGGAGGTGGTGGAGTCACCATCCCTGGATGTGTTTAAAAAAAGGCTGAACGTGGCACTTGGTGACATAGTCTAGTCTAGTTTTGGTTCTAGGGTAAGGGTTGGACTAGATGATCTTGGAGGTCCCTTCCAACCTAGTGATTCTGTGATTCTGTGAATACTAATTGATATGAATAGGAATGCATAACTTTAAAAAATATACAATCATATTGCATCCTTTGCATGAAGACCATAAGCAGTTCATGAATGGTTGAGATGATTTTTCTGCTTACATTAAAAAAAATCAAAGTTAATAAAATCTATTTGTAGCTATACCACTAGAGACATGTTAGATTAAATCTATTTCTTCTTGTTAAGTAACTGCTGAAATCCAGTGCCCTTTGCCCATATCTCCCAGAACAAATGGATTTTCCGGGATATCTGACTCCATCAACGCACTGGGATTTTCTCCACAGACTATATCTAGAAAGCTTTAAACTGCCCCACTCCTCCAGATCTTCTACCAAACATAAAAAGCCTGGCTTTTTTCTGCCTGTTAAGTTAAATGATAAAGACTAAGGTTGCCCTTCTGCAGTGTCTTCTTCTGGACAATCCCCCAAATATTCCTTAAAGCTTCAAATCGTTTTAGGCCTAAAGGATAGTTTACAAGTTCCTGAGTCTACGGGGTTGTTATGAGGGCCTTTTTAAAATAAGCTTCCAAATTTTTTGGTCTTTTCCCTCACCCCCAAAGTCTGCAGGACACTATGCTTGGTTGCCCTAGACTCCAAAATAACTATCTGTGCATTCAGTGTAACAAGATTAGGTTGAGCATGTAGGAAAAAACACTTTCCGAGAAATCCAAGGCTGTAGCAAATCAAGCTCTGATAAACAAACAGTAGTAGCTTTTTTGTTAAAAATACTAACAATATAATTTCTTTACTTTTAATGGTTAAATTGCTGCATGTGATGAGGCAGAATACCTTGATTATGTTGACTTCACCTACAGAGATAGTAAAATGTTAGGAAATAAGGGTACATTGGTTTTTTAGAATTTGCTGATCTCACCTGTAGTTCTGTACCTGCTTTTCATAGGTGTTATTATATCATCTAATGCATTACATAGACATATGAATGATTAGGTATTATTTTTCCCTTTTTTATAAAAATAATATCTAGCTTTTTCTTCATATATTGTTTTGTTTTGCCCAGATTAGCAGTAATTTTCACACTGCTGGTAACAGGCTTGATAAACAAAAATAAAGCATCACATTGGTATTAGATAATGAACTGTGAACTAAAAAAATGTCTCTCGTTGTGAACCATAACAGCTATGCCAGGTATGCCCTAGTCCATCTATTTTCATTCAGTGTTACTCCAAGGCATGGTGTTACACCTGTATCCTCCCTTTTAAACATGTGAATAAAAGTAGGTTGCTTTGGGGGCCCATGGAAAATATATCTTACACTTCAAGACATCCTTTATAAACTATCCTTTTCTTTTGCTAGGACAAGCATCCTAGTTGCATCTAAACTCAGACTGCAACCTTCAGTTCTTGTTCCCATAATTCTAGACTGAGGAATTTACTGAAGTCTACCCCTATTCCATTCCCTCCTACTCTTGTAGCCCAGCAGGAGGAACAACAGGGTACAACAGCCAGTATAGAGATCACATCCCAGCACACAGCCAGGACATGGTTACAATGCATTCAAAGTTTCTTCAATTTAGCCATATTCACAAAAGCCAATTTTTGCCAGCATCTTGTTTTGACATTTACCTTAGACATCTAACCTTTATTTTTCATATGATAATCCTACCTTCTAACCCCTCTGAGAGTCATTTCAGTACACTGTTAGGACTTGTACCATACTTCACAGCATGCAGATCCACTGACATTAATTATGAGGTGAATAATGCTTAGATCTCAATGGTAATATTCCTGTTTCAATTAAATTAGATATTCTCATTAGTATATAAGTTTAAATTAAAATATAATGCAAAAAGATGTATCTCTCATAGGAAAGCTACTAAAATGTTGATGATCCATATGAACACACAAAGAAGGCCATAATGGTATTAATTACTTCCTTACTTTGAAACAGAAGAAAGAGGATATAGGAAGGAATGGCGCTGAAGCAATAAATAAGATCTCTCCATTCATCAGAGCTAAGGAATAATTGAGCTTTCTGAGACTAATGCACACAAAAGAAACAAGAGTACCATTAACTTATCTGTCAAAACTGAAATAAATCAAATTATAGCTACTTTTAAATGTCAGTTACTCTTTAAGTCTATTTAGGCATCAATAGATTTGCAAGAAGGAATCATAATTAGTGAATCCTAATGACAGCACCCCAGCTAGGTAGAGTGGAATTTTATACTGAATATCCTGAATGACCAAGAATGTCAACATTTTCTGAAGTACCATCAAGCATCTCTAAGCAACAGTTATATTCAAAGAGTAATGTAAATGAAACTAGGTAAGCATAGTTCCAAAGGAAAGATATTAGTTTTCAACATATTCTGGAAACAATTTAAAAATACAGTTTTCTGTCTGTTTTCTTTTACTTGGAAGTATGCAGACTGCTATTCATTCTTGATCACCTTAGTAATGAATGAGAAAAAAAAATAATGGGAGAATACACACAAAAATTAGTCCCTCTGAAAAAGGTTAGGTCACCTGATTGCTGCTACCCATGTTACATATAAAAATTTAATTACTTGATTAGTTTTCAATCCTACAATCTAGAAGAGTTCTTCAGAACACCTAGCTTCCGTTTGTATGTCTCAAAGCATGAGCTCAAGGCAATGCATATCAGTTGAAAAATAGGAGAAAAAAAAAAAAAAAGGATGACCAGCAGAGTTTGAAATGTTTTTCTTTATGCACATATTTCCTCTGCTCCCTCTCAGTGATTTCTGTATCAATGCTTCTATTATCCCACTGTAGAAACCATTATCTTACACCTGAATGGCCTTTAAATCACTGACTTTCATAACTAACTCTCAAGGTACATTAGAATCAGTACGGTTGATTGTTTCAACTAGAAACAATTTTCCTCTGGTGAAGATCCAAGAAGTTGCACATGTCAGAAGCAGCTAACTGCTATACTTAAAATGTAGTACTGTAAAAAGTCAGAATATCAAACTTCGTAATCATATTCTATTCCATTGTACAAGATTTCACACTGTAATAAATAAGGAATAATAAAGCTGTAAAGATTTAAAACTATATCTTAAGAAAATGTTAGCAGCATTATATGCTGCAAACAGACTTTTGTTATGATCCTCTGCTTACTCCTGTTTATAGGTGATAATCTACTTCAAAAATGCAGTATGTAATAGAAATATTTTTATTCTTTTTGAATAGAGATATCAATGATTATTCCAGTAGTCATTTCACTCTTTTATATATTAAATTACCAACCAACAATGTTCTTACTGAAAAAATATACTTCCATACTATTATGTCTTTCCGAGAGTGGTCAAATATTACTTAGATGACTGTAAAGAATTATTAGTTAAGGTCAATCTGTCAATGTGACATAGGCAAAAATAGTAAACCTGGGAAATTTCACTGTGCAGCAGTGAACAGAGACACCCCAAAAATATCCAGTAGCTTCTATCTTCTTTAGTAAAAAAATGTAACTCTTCCCAACATCAGGTACTTCAACAAGGATCCACCAGCAGAGACCAACTTTGAGGGTGATGCGAGTAGGGAAGAGAAGGAAGCGAGATTGCGGTGATACTTGCCCGGTCCAATAGTATTGGACTACCTGGTACAGCCTGGTGCTGTTCAGCTGTGCCCCCACTAGCAGCATCTATGAATTCCTCATGTGGCTCAACTGCATCTCAGAAAAGTAATCTGTGGGTAGAGGGTGATGGATGTGCATCTGAATAGGGGGAAACGGAGGAGTTTGGGGTAGACCCTCCCAAGGGCAGTGGGGTGTGGGTTTGCGGGGTTCAAGGGTGTTTTGAGGAAGGAGGGACCCCAGGGACCCTCTAGGAGGATGAGGGAGGGGTATAATATTTTAGGAGGAAGAATCCCAGGGTATGGAAGTGCAGGAACTAGGACTATATTGGGGAGGGGGCAGGAGATATGGAGTTGAGGGGATATTGTGTAGCACCCTGGACTGAGGTTCTGGGTGAGGAGGGGTTCCCCCCAATATTTTCACTGTGGAACTAGGTCAGTTGTTGCTGCAGCCCTTCTGCTTTCTGGATGGCACCTTTTCTGTCTTGAACTTTCCCAAGGTGTAGAGCATGCTGCTCCTTTGCCTGCCTCCAGGCCTGATGTAATTCTATTTCTGCCATGTATCTAAAGTCAATGTCTCTTCCCAGAGGGCTTTTTAAGTCGCTCTGCTTCCTTTTCCAGCCTAATAGCTTTTAGTTTGCTTTTGCTTAGCAGCTGAGACAAGGTCTTGTTGGTTTCTTATATCTCAGAGATGTCCTCACTGACCTTTTCTTGCACTTGAAGCCATTGCTCCCATGTGATCTGCAACACTTGTGTATCAACACTTTCTGATGTCTGATGACTTCCAGGGCTCAGGTGGAAAAAGGATGAATCAGACCTTGATGTTTTTGTCTGGGCTCTCACATCTTCTGTCTGTTCAAAGTCAAAGAACACAAATTGACAAAACTAAGGTAATTAGTTCAAAACAGGGGACAGTGGCAGTGGTGGCAGCAGTATTATGTATAACCAGAAGAGGATTGTCATCAACTTGACATCAGATTATAAAAGGGTTTTCAACAACTCTGAATTAGACAGTATTCATAGAAAAGTCTAATTTTTAGACTTTTAATTAGTGTGCAATATAATCCTAAAAGGAGGACTCTAATTTAAAATCTTTGTTTCCATATACTATCCCCTCAAAGCTTTTGCTTGCCCTGATGGCTTCTAGACACAGCTTATCCCGACCCTTATCCCAGAGCTCCTTGCCTCTGCTGCTTCCGGAGGACACAGGTCCCTTCTGTGCCCTCCTGCTCCCCAGCACCACTAGATCCACTTCATGGCCCAGTGGGAATGGCTATTACAGTGCCTTGCCTTGCCTCACCTCACCTCTCCACAAGAGGCTGTGGCATGCAGGACTTGGTGGGTACACCTGGATGCTACCTGCAAAAAAAAAAAAGGAGCTGAGCCCCTGTGAGCAGCAAGGCACAGGCAGCTGCATATTGGATGAGTCACCATCAGCAGTTTCACCAGCATTACCAGCACCGCTGGCACAGCCCTACCAGCATAGCACCAGCAGAACAGCCCTGGACCCCTGGGTTTGTCTGCTGGGTCTCCACACCCCTCACTGTGCCTTTCAGAGTACATGGCATCTCTCAATGTGATTTGCTGTGCATCACAGACTCCCAATGTGCCTTTTGGCTTCCACCCACAGCCCACTGCTATTTTCAACTATAATGTTGATAATAACTTGATAAAATACAAAGCTTTTTCCCATTTAATTAATGTTCCAACACTGGATTTCTGGATGAAGAGACAAACTATGAGCTGAAGTACTTTTATCTTCCTTCTGATGATGTATGTAAAAAGAACAGTATCTCTGGATGTCTATTGCTTATTTCCAGTTTTCTCCACATTTTTAGTATTTACAAACATTATTGCATGGATTAAAATATGTGATACATAATGTATTTAAAATGAGTAGATGTTTTCATCCCACTAAAATTTCAACTAAAAATAAAAGTAACAAGTAATATGTTTTATAACAATAATAAATAGGTGTAGCTTAATTTTTCAAGCCTATGAACTTTATACTATATATGTTGTCCCACAGTATCTTTCACCACTATTTCCAGAGAGGACACCAAAATTAAGATCTATCCAACATAGTCTTAATTGGAAAAGGCTGGCAGCAAAAACAATCATCTAGCACATTAAAAAAAAAAAAAAAAAAAAAAAGAAAAAAAGAGGATTTAGAGCAGGTGTGAAAGTCTTCACTTGTATGAAGCTTATGGAATAGACTAGTTTGCAAATGCTGCGTAATATGTTTGGGCACACAAAGAAATTACCTTTAAAATTGACAGACAATCCACGGAGCAAGTGTTATGGGTATGAAGAGGTGACAGTCAGAGCTATGATCAGTATAATTAGGAAAATAGGATACTGCTTTTATTTCTCTTATTTTGGAAAGAATTGAAGGAAGATCTTTAAAAGTACAGATCATTCATCTCCATACAAGGAATTCCCACAAGCCTCCATCAGTAATATAATTTTGGGCTTTTTGAAAAATTAAATTAAGTTAGGTAGGTTAAAGCATGAGCCTGAATGCCTCGTGTTTGTGATGCCTAAAATCAGACAGGGAAAAAAAAGCCATTCCAAAAAAATTTAATAGAGGTTAAAAGGAAAAGTGCAGTTCTTTAACGGAAATTTCTAGGTTCTAAGATGCACGCTGCCCCCCTCTTATCACCCCACATTTAAAATATTCATCAACCCATCCATCCCCTATGTCAATTAACCAGGATTCTGACTGATTTCTGCCAACCCCCCAGGAGCCTTCTACAGGTTATCTAGGCCCTCTATTTTGCTACCTTATTTATCTTGGAAAGAATATTAAACATATCTTCACAATTCACAAGAAAAGAAAACTTTGTGAGTGAACTATAGTCAAGCTAAAATTCAGAAATATGAGGAAAAACCTCAGGGCATCATTTACAATGAAGAGATGGCTGTAAAATCAATTCAGTGAGATTCCTTTCTCTTTCTTAGCATGAAAGGACAGAAAAATACATATGATATATAGGACATACAAGAAAGTAGAAAAAGGGACAAATATTTCAGTTGGAAGAAGAAAACCTTAGGTTTAGAAGGTTTTTAGGCAAAAGTCATTCGCTGAAAATAAACACTGAATGTTTTAAGAAGTGTTATTATAAAAATGGAATAAGAGAAGAGATACTGGTCCACAACCACCAGGATGTGAGAAAAAAAAAACAGTCTTCAAAATTTTTTATATTAGGAGATGAAAGAATTACGAAATAACAAGGTTCACACATTCTGTAAGATCCTTTAAAATATCACACACACAAATTCTGCCTCTTTAGGGGATATAGATACTACTGCATTTCATTTATTTTTTATTTTGCAATGGAGAGAAGTTCACTGGCCTTTCCAGTTGCAAAAGAAGTGGTAACAGTGCATCTAAATGGCATCATTCTAGAGAGATTGAGTCAAGACTAATGACCACAGGGGAGTGGCATAGATAAAAATGGAAAATAATTTGTTCTCATTTAGATTAAAACAAGTTCAAGAGTACTTTTCATATGTCTAATCATTCTAATTAATTGAATTCCTGAAATCTAAAAATTTAAATACCACTATATTCAGAAAGAAAGATACCTTTATTCAGAATCACTTAACTTCTGAAAGAATAGATATAACCCTTAAGTATTATTTTAATACTTTGTAATGTGCTTCTCAAAATAAAGGGACAGTGACACAGGGAGTAGCTAATTTTTGTTTTAAAAAAAAATAATTCTCTGTTGGAAAATAATTTCTTCTACAATGGTTAAAACTTTGAAAAAAACACATATAATGAATGCCTTTAAGCATATATTTTAAAGAATCCTTTTAGTGTGGAAGATTCTCATGAACACTAATTGTGGAGACGCTTCTGCATCAGATACCAATTGTAGCAGAGAATTTGAAAGAAATCTGCTTATACTTGTTTAAACTTAGTCATCTTAATCTGATGAATTTCAATTTTTAAACTTCGTTCTGCAGATAATCAAATTTTGCCAAATTGATTGACTTTTAAAGACGGATTTCTGTCAATCACTAAAAAGCAAACTCTCTCTTCTTAAGATACAAGTGTGATTTTTCAGATATCTTCCATTTGCCTGCAGATAATGTTATTTTCATAATCTCTTAGTGGAGGGGAAAGAGGAACAGAGTTCCAGTGACTCTCAGTTAACAGAGGAATAACTATTCATTTTTGAACTGTATTAAACATGAATTTCTAAAAAAAGTATTTCTAAGCTATAGATGATTCAATACTAGGCATTCACCCACTGGCTCAGCTGCTCACCTTCTTCCATCTGCTAATATGACTAGTTAGAAATAGGTGACTAAATTGTCACATACAAAATGAACCTAAAAGGAAGAATGTGCAACACACACAAGAAAGGCTGCACGTACATCCTTAGCATAGGACATTCTTCAGTCTAAATTTGGCTGAATCTGGACTAAATGTTGAAAGATCAAATGAGGTCATTTAGAAGCCTCTCAAAATTAATTCTGAGCAAGAATGAGCTTGCAAAAACAACACAATTACTAAATCCAAGCTCAGAATTTAACTTTTTTACCCATAAGAATTTTTCAGCCTAGAAACAAGATACTAGCTTCCATGCAAAAGGTGCATATGTCTTCAGTATATTCACCTCAATTTTTCTACATTAGATTCAGATCAAACCTGTGAATCTGTCTCTATATGTACCTTAAATTTACACACATCCTCCTATTTCTAGATCTGCACCTTTGTCTTTCCTTATATTTATAAATGTACATATAGTGTGCATATTTTTTGTGTGTACTTGTGCTTGTGTGTGTTCATCTACTTATACTTGTGCTGTCAAAGATGTTCTCTATTTCAAATGTTGAAAGTAGTTTAGGATTGATAAGAATAACAAATAAGGCATGAGTCACCCATATAAACTTCTAAATATGCATTTGAAAGCGCTAGGAGGCTAGAATTTTCTGATTAAATACAGAGATATGGAAAATATATAAATGCTGGAATGTTTTCACAAATGTTACATTTAGTAACATTTTTAGGTTTACTTAGATTTAGACATTTAGTTTAACTTAAATTTTTATTTAGCTACTTTCTCATTTTTAGTCAATGTACCTGGTGGACTCATTGTAGTTCTCATATCAATCCTTCTAAATGAGGCCTATGTACAGGTTGCCAGGCAGTCCTGGAAGTTTAGTCTTGAGTCAGGGCTTGGTCCTGACCTCTGCAGCAGGAATACTGAAAATCATAACTCTCAGACTTAACTGGATCTCTTGTGGCCTGAATATACCAAGAATTTATTTATGCCATAAAGCAAGAACATTCAGTTCTTCTCTCTTCAGCAAAGAGAGCTGGAAATCCAGCTTGAATCACAGCTTGAATCAAAAGAAACACTCAGATATCTTTGACTTCCTGAGAAGAAAAATATATAAGATCACAAAATATCTGACTGAATGAAAATGTCCAAAGTCCACCCTCTCAATTTGTACTATAAAGATTTTCTTTGAGACAGATTGGTAGAAAAAGTCCCTTAAGAAATGAAAGCTTCCATTCTAGATACTTCACTGCAAAATATGACCAAATTACTATATCAATATATATTTAAGTAATAACAAATGTGTGTATTTCAAGTTGAAAAGCAGAATAACAGGCAGCATTCAGTTTTGGGGAAATAGGAATAGTATTAAAATTTCTTATTATTCTAAAAAAAAAAAAAAAGAAATAGCCCTCCCCAAAAAATCATTTTTGTTTCATAAAAATTAACAAATCCCAAAGTCTTTACTTTCTTCAGTTTTTGATTATTTTTTTTAACTTGAAATTATCCACAAATATTGAAATAGCATTTTTACAACATTTAATAGGTTTGGCTGAAAAGCATGAAAAAAAATTGACTGAAAAGATAAGTTTCAGTACTTCTGGTAAGAGAACTATTACTCAGTACAACATAAGTCCTGGCTCACTGGGGCGGTCCCAGATAACTGGAAGTTGGCCAATGACACCCATCCATAATAAGGGCAAGAAGGAAAACCTGGGAAACTACAGACATGTCAGCCTGACCTCAGTTCCTGGCAGGACTATGGAGCAGATCATCTTGTGTGCAATCACAGGGTACATAGAGGATGAACAGGGAATCAGATCCAGCCAGCAGAGATTTAAGAGGGGCAGGTCCTGACTGACCAACCTGATCTCTTTTTATAACCAGGTGACCCACCTGTTGGATGAGGAGAAATTCTGTGGATGTAGACTACCTGGACTTCAGCAAAGCCTTTGACATTGTCTCCCATAGCAAACTCGAGGAAAAGCTGGCAGCCCATGGTTTGGAAAGGTGCACCCTTCACTAGGTTAAGAACTGAGTGGATGGCCAGGCCCAGAGAGTGATAGTGAATGGTGTCACATTCATTTGGCAGCCAGTCACTAGTGCTGTCCCCAGGGATCAGTGTTGGGCCCAGTCCCGTTTAATATCTTTATTGATGATCTGAATGAGGGGATTAAGTCCAACATTACCAAACTTGCAGATTACACCAAGTATGGGGGGAGTATCGATCTACTGGAGAGTAAGAGGGCTCTTTAGAGGGACCTGGACAAGCTGGATAGATGGGCTGAATCCAATGGCATGAGGTTCGACAAGATCAAGTGCTGGGTCCAGCACTTTGTCCACAAGAACCCCTTGCAGCACTACAGGCTGAGGACAGAGGCAGAAAGGGACCTGGGGATACTGACTGACAGAAAGCTGAACCTGAGCAGTGTTCCCAGGTGGCCAAGAAGGCCCATGGCATCCTGGCCTGTATCAAGAACAGTGTGGCCAGCAGGACGAGGGAAGTAATTCTTCTCTTGTACTTGGTGTTGGTTAGGCTGCACCTTGAGTATTGTGTCCAGTTTGGGGCCCTTTCATTTAGGAAGGATATTGAGGTGCTGGAGCATGTCCAAAGAAGGGCAGTGAGGACCGTTGATGGACAGGAGCATGAGTCCTACGAGGAATACTGAGGGAACTGGGGTTGTTTAGCCTGGAGAGGAGGAGCATCAGGACATACTTTATTGCTTTCTACAACCACATGAAAGGAAGTTGTAGCCAAGTGGGGGTGGGCCTTTTCTCCCAGGCAAACAACAGTAGGACAGGAGGGCACAATCTTAAACTACATAAGGAGAAGTTTAGATTAGACATTAGGAAAAAGTTCTTTACAAGAGAGAGTGACTGAGCCTTGGAATGGGCTGCCCAAGGAGGTGTTGGAGGCATTGTCCCTGGAGGTATTTGGGAAGAGACTGGATGTGGCACTTAGTGCCATCGTCTAGTAGACAAGGTGATGTTTGGTCAAAGATTGGACTTGATGATCTTGGACGTCTTTTCCAACCTAGTTGATTCTGTGATTCTTTGATTCTGTGAAAAATAGATCTGCTGTAGCACAATGAAAGATGATTATGAATGGGAAAATGTATGCAAGTTATAAGCAAAAACTTCCTGATACTAATATACATTATTCATAGCACTGATGAGCATTCAAACTAGCCTCACTTTTTGTATGACTCAGGGTAGTGGCTTTCCACCAGATATCTCTTTATTGATCAAAAAAACTTCTGTTTGGCTGAAACACATCTTTGAAAAGAGTCATCTACCCCTGTTACAAAAGATAAAAAAATCATTTCCTTTTGCTGTTTTTCTGGTGACTAATCTCTCTCACTTTTAAAATTTACACCCAATTTATACCTCAGATTTATGAGACTGAGCATGTAGTATACAGCATTTTTCCCTAATCAAAAGTATTCACTTGCAAGTTATCTCTTAAGTTAATTCTAACCAATATATAAGATGTAGGTCCTTAAGAGTGGAATTTTATTGTTTGTTAAGATATACTAAAAAATATTGGAAAGCCAAAAATACCCCAACACTGGTCCATGAGAAGATATTTTCAAAGGTCAAACTCAGCGATTAATCTGTTTTGAAATGCAATAGATATAGGTAAAGAGTGATGAAAATGTTTTACAGGAAAATTGCATTTTTTCAGAGAAGATCACTAATATACCAGTTCATAATGACCTTTAAAAATTTAGTCTCTACAGCGTGCTACAGGATTAAGTAGCTTGCAAATTTCCTGGATGGGGTCATTTCTTTTCCCCTTTCAGCCACATTGTTTCTATATGGCCTGAAAAAGTGCTCCATATTGCTTTCTGGTTAAGAAAATCCAAAGAAAGCTTCAAAATAGAGCAGCTGCCTGCATTATATTGACTTCTTTTCCATGCATTATTGCACTGATGTGGGGGTTTAGGAAGGGAGGGAGGTGCTGGGTCCACTGGGGGGAGGGTGTTGGGGATTCTTATGAGGGAGTGGTAGGGGAAGGGATCCCTGTTTATGGTATAAACCATGTTTTTTCAGTTTTTGTTTCCCTTAATAACCTTCCCTTGCTTCCCCCTCCCCGACTCACCGCTGGTTTTCCCTGGGACACGGCGCAGAGGGTTTAATTCCAGTGCAGCCCTGGCGCGGTGGGGGAGGCCGGGAGCCTGCGGTGTGTGGGGCCAGAGTGGGGCCAGGAGCCCGCGGTGTATGGGGCTGCGCAGGGGCTGGTGCCCAATGCGTGCGGGGCCGGCTCTGGGAGCCCGCGGTACCAGTGCAGGGTTTACGGGGCGCAGGGCGGAGGCGGCGGGCTGCGGGCGCTAGTTCGCGGCTCCGTGGTGGGACGCGGTGCTGCGCGGGGTGTTCACCGGTTTTTTCCAGGTCCTCGCAGCAGCTGCTCTTGCGCGCACGCCTTCCCCCCCTGGCGCTGGCCGCCGCGCTGCCACGAGGAAGCCTGGTGGGGTAGCCCGTGGTGTCAGCGGCCCCGGGAATGGCCCCCACATGGCGGGATGGGCGCAGTGGCTACCCAGGCAGTTCCTGCAGCCCTTGGGGACCCCTTTT
>VXBA01004034.1:333649-349744 GCA_013399895.1 Serilophus lunatus | reverse complement strand
CCCACAGGCTACAGTCCCCTGCCAGGACCCAGCTCCACCTTGGGTCTCCCATGGGCTGCAGCCTTCCCCAGCATCCACCTGCTCCGGCGTGGCTCCTCCACGGGCTACAGGTGGATCTCTGCACTCCTGTGGTCCTCCATGGGCTGCAGGGGCACAGCTGCTTCACCATGGGCTGCAGCTGGATCTCAGCTCTGGCACCAGGAGCATCTCCTCCCCCTCCTTCTGCACTGACCTTGGTGTCTGCGTTGTTGTTCACAGGCTCTCACCCTGCTCCTCTCCGGCAGCCATCTTTGTCTCCTACCAGCTTTTTTTTTTTTTTCTTCCTTCTTAAATATGTTATCACAGAGGCATTCCTTCAACTACTGATTGGCCTGGCCTTGGTCAGCAGCGGGCCCAGCCTGGGCATGGTGGGGGGTGGAACTTCCAGCAGCTTCTCGAAGAAGCCTCTCCCTCAGCCCTCCCCACACTGCTACCAAAACCTGGCCGCAGAAAAACCAATACAGGGTTGGCTACCACCAGAGAGAGGGAGAGAGAAGAAGGAAGTGGCTTTCCTTTCCCACTGCTTTTCCTGGGCCAGCCTGCCTGGCCTTTGAAAGCAGTTCCCATATTTCTTTTTATTTTCTTTTTTCCCTTTCGGTTTTTGGTTTTTGTTGGGTTTAATTCTGTGTTAAGTCTGGAGTTCCCTTAAACTGTTATCTTTCTTTGGTTGAGCTCCAGACAAATAAACTGTTTCCCTGTTGTTCAAAATTCTGTTCAGTCTTCTCGTCACTGTTCAGTGTGCCCCTTAGTAAAACACAGTGGTGCCAAACCACTACAACTGACTTTTGTTTATAAGATCTATGGTTGTCACCTATCTGGACTTCTGTATGGCCTTTGACATGGTCCTCTATATTCTTCTCTCTAAATTGGAGAGTTATAGATTTGATGGGTGGACTTTTCAGTGGATAAGGAATTGGTTGAATAGCCTATGGTTATCTATAGAGTGGTAGTCAATGGCTCAAGGTCCAGATGATCAAGTGGTGTCCCCCAGGGGTCCGCATTTCAACTAGTACTGTTTAATACCTTCACCAATTACAGAGACTTGGATAAAGTCCACCCTGAGCAAATTTGTGAATGGTACCAAGCTGAGCTGTACAGATGACACAGCTGAAGGATTGCCATCCAGGGGAGCTTGGACAAGCACAGGAATTGGGCTCATAGGAATCTCATAGGGTTCAACAAGTCCAAGTGCAAGGTGTTTCATTTGGATTGAGGCAATTGCAGATATCAATACAGGCTGTGGGATGAATTTTGAGAGCAGCTCTCAAGGACTTGAGGGTGCTGATGGATGAGAGGTTGGACATGAGCCCCCAAAGTATGCTTGCAGCCCAGAAAGCCAATTGTATCCTGGGCTGCACCAAAAACAACATGGCCAGCAAGTCAAGGGAGGTGATTCTGCCCCTTTCTTTTGCCCTGAGGAGATCTCACTTGGAGTACTCCATCCAGTGCTGGAGCCCCTAGTATAAGAAGACCTCCTGGAGCAGGTCCAAAGGAGTGCCATGAACATGATCAGAGGGCTGGAACACCTCTCTTATGAGTAAAGGCTGAGAGAGTCAAGGTCATTCAATCAGGAGAAGAGAACTCTGGGGAAACCTTATTGTGGCCTTTCAGTACTTAAAAATAGCTTATAAGAAAGATGGGGACAAACTTTTCAGCAGGACTTGTTGTGAAAGGACACACATTAGAGATAATGGTTTTAATGTTTTGTTGTTGTTCTCTCTCTGTGTTCTCTTTCCTGTTTTTCTCTGTGTTTTCTGGGTACCCTTAAAATCTCACCCTTATTCCACTTCTCATATTGAACAACTTATTTTGAATCTAAATATTAATTCAGTGATCTTGGTTCTGTCTTTGTCTACATTCCTTAGCCACCATCTAATCGAAAGTGGACCCAGGGAGTTCTTGGTTTTATTATTATATTAATATATATTATATTATCATAATGGTTTTCTTTAAATCCCTCATTTTGACTATGGTTTATTATGAAGTGGAAACAGTGGATTGGTAGGGGTTTAGTCCCAGTACTTGCTCACACATATTAAAGTCCTTATGGAAATAGGCTATTCCTGTCCCCAGGGGTGGTGAGGCACATTTGATTAATTCCACCATGCTTCAGAAAACATGAATAGCCCAATTATATGTGAGGCCTCAACCACAGAGCATTTCATCATTTCTTAATTAAGGAAGGTACTTCCACATTCAGTGAGAGAGTATGAAAGATTTGTTTTAGGAGATCTAATCATGCTTGGAGTTAATGCTGACTCAGCTGAAAGATTTAATCTAGAACCTTTAATGAAAATTTCAGGTCTTTTTGCTTCCTACCATCACAAAACACAGCACTCAATCCCATACTCTGTTGCAGCTCATACACAGAGTTAAAATATGAAGTTGCAAAAGTAAAGTGGCAGAACAAAGTCATTTTCTACACAATCTGTATTTCCTAGTTCCCTGTTGCCAAGGTCTATGTCAGGTGGTGACATAAGCAGGCTCCTAAATGCAAGATTTCCACTGTCAACAGCACAATCACATTTTCTAAAATTCAGCAAGATACAGGGAGCTTGTTTACTGCCCCATATCCTCATGATAACTCACTCTCTCTGTCAGATAATTAATAGGTGGATAGCCAAAAAGATGGAAGTGATTAATGGTAACTTAAGGAAAAAAAACATAGAATCATAAAATAGCTTGGATTGGAAGAGACTTTAAAGAACATCTAGTTCCAACCCCTTCATGCCAAAAGCCAGGGCATCTCTCTCTAGAATACGTTGCTCAGTAATAATGCCTAATAAATATTCTCAAATTCTTGTATACCAAGGTTAGTTAGAGCTGAATACAGACTACTTGTCCCAAGTATGGTTGGGGTGCATATGAAAATTTATTTGAATTTTTGATAAGCTTAGAATAGAAAAGGCACAATTAGAGTATTCAGCTAGTCAGGGTGCTGCATCAGTCTTAATTTCTAGATTCTCTCAGGCCAAGCAAATGAAAACCTCTGTTTTCTACCTTCTGATACATCAGTTTACCCTAGTCCCACATTTGTTATAGAACCAGTTACCAGTTTTACTGCTGAAGCTGAATTATATTATATTATATTGAAATAAAAAGTATTCATATGAAAAGAAAAATCTACAAAGGAGAAAATTAATTCAAGCATCAGAGAATATAGGACCATCATGAAAAAAAAAAAGGCTCTTCAATTCTGAACCAACAAAAACACATACTCCAGTGTGTTTTGTACCAAAAACATGGCTAGATCAGAGAAAAAATCAGGGAAGTACTCTCACACTCTAGTAATGTGCAACCTCACCAAAACCCCTTACTAGGTAGCACCTGTACTTTTGAAATATGGGTCTGAATAGCACAGCTGAAACCAGAATGTAAGCCATTGAAGACCTTAAACTGGAAGTCTGAGAATATGTTTCAAATATGACCTAAACAGTTCATTATAACAGATAAAATAGTGCTAACTTATATGGCAATTATACATTGATTGGGTTCACAATCCATTGCGAATAATACTGACTTGCAGATATCCTTAGAAAATATATGACCTCTTACATATTTAATTTAAATAGAGATGCATGTTTAACTGCATCAAATTTAATATCCATCAAAGAAAAATTAGATGGTTTTGGAAAAGACGTGAATGACCACGCTAGTATATATTGATGAAGAAAGAAGATACATTACTTGTAAGGAAGAGTTGGATATCAAAATGCACATATAACTAAGAAGCAGGCAGAGAAATTTGTGGTTTTCAGGTATGAGCCAGTCTTGATTTGTATTTTTAACATACTAAAGTCTTTCTTGAAGGCTGCCTTTTTTCTTCTCTTTAACTCACTATACTACTGCTATTTTCAAGAGCTATTGTACTGGATATAGTTCAAAATAGAAATTTATATACATTAACTGTATCCTTTGCTTGAAAGGTGACTTGTATGGATCTTGTATTGAATAACTACAAAGCTTTTAAGAGAACTCCAAGCAACTAATGCAGTCAGGGAAATGACAGCTTTCAGCAAAGTATCAGTAGACTTCATTTGTTTCTGGCCCACAGAGACATTCAGCTTAAGGCACTGCCTCAGGCTGTTGGATTTCTTAAGTCTATCTACCTCTTTGAGATTGTTGACACTGCTTTTCACTTCTCACTAAATAAACTTACCTTAACAATATTTCAATGCTCTAAATTCATTACATATCTTTCTAGAAAGATAATTTATAAAAAAAAACTCCAAAACTTTGTATCCCACCTTTAATACATATTGAGACAGAAAAATATTCAGTTACATTTCTACACATCTATTTAAAAACAATAATAAATTATGATCTGTGTAGAACAAAGACATCTATCTTCTCAGTAAACGTCTGCTCCCAGGGACAACTTATCATAGGCTTTTGCTGCTGTAACAATCATCAGTGGTGTGCTCTTTACAAATCCCATAGGTAGATTTGGGTTTTTTATTGAATTATTTTATGCAACTTAAGAGGTAAAATGTTATGCAAGCAGAAAGGATTCCTCCAGCAAATACAATGGTTTCACACTGGAGTCCTGCCAGTACAGAGAGAGTAGCAGGGGTCTGCAGAGTATACATGGGGTTCTGCAGATGAAGAACAATTTGTTTTAAAGCTACAGACTTCTAGAAAGTGTTACCACCTCTGAACTCTGTGGCAAATATTTTACACTTTAGCTGCTAATGCTGCAGCACCTACTTAACAGATGTAATTGGAAACAAGCACAATATCAGGCATTGTTTTAATTTTCCAGAATTTTCTTAAATTTATATATAATAAATAATATTCTCATTAGCTATTGTTAGGTAGGACTAATGTACAGAAAACTGTTCATAATCTGATAAATCCACGTCCTAGAAGTACAGAGATTAAGGCAGACTATCTATAATAAAAGGACTCAATAAAAAATATTGAATGCTCTTAAATCAGAAAGAAGCTAAGAAATGTGAGAACGAGGAAAGTGATTCAATTGTAATCTAAGAAGAGATAGGTTCCTTAGTCTGCAGTCAATTTCAAACAGTAGCTCTGAAAAAAAGCTATGAAGTTTAATGCGAACATAAGATGCCCTGGAATTCTCTGAACCTCTTAGAACACTGAATCAAACCATTAACCTAGCATCACCATGTTCCCTGTAAAACCATGTCTCCAGGCATCACATTTGCACATCTTTTAAATACCTCCAGGGATGGTGACTCAACAACATCTGTGGGCATCCTGTTCCAGTATTTGGCTACCCTCTAAAGGAAGTTAGGTTTTCTAAAATCCAGTCTAAACCTCCCCAGATGCAATTTGAGGCCATTTCCTTTTGTCCTGACACTTGTTATGTGGGAGAACAACCTCCTCTTTCCTACAACTTGCAACAGGTAATAATTTTCAAGAGCTCTTATATTGGAGACAGTTCAAAACAGAAATTTATAACCATAAAACGTATTTTTTGCTTTGCTGAACTCTTGGTCAGCATCTTCTTCTCCAGTCTGAAAAATCCCAACTCCCTCAGTCACTTCTCATAAGATTTATGCTCTAGGCCCTTCACCAGCTTCATTGCTCTTCTCTGGAGATGCTCCAGCACCTCAATGACTTTCTCACACTGAGGAGCCCAGAACTAAAGAAGGTACTCCAGGTGCAGTGTCACCAGTGCCAAGTACAGGCGAATGATCACTGCTCCAGTCCTGCTGGCCACACTGTATTTGATACAGACCAGGATGCCATTGGATTTCCTGGCCACACGGCTGGCCCACATTCACCAAAGTAATCTGCAAATTGACTGAGAGTGCAGATCACTGATAAAGGTGTTAGACAGGGCAAGTCCCAAAATAAGACCTGGGGAACACCCACTAATGACCAGCTGCCAACTGGATGTAACTCCATTCACCACCACACTCTGGGCCTGGCCATTCAGCTAGTTTTTACCCAACAAGCAATGCATCCATCTAAGCCGTGGAAATCCCGGTTTCCCCATGAGAATGCTGTGGGAAACAGTGGCAAAAGCTTTACTGAAATTCAGGTAGCCTACAGCCACAGTCTTTCCCTCATCCACTGAGTAGGTCACCTTGTCATAGAAGAAAGTCTATTTGATAAAGCAGGACCTGCCTTCTGTAAAACTATATTGGTTGGGCCTGACTCCCTGACTGTCCTGCATATGGAAGTCATCTCAAGATGATCAGCTCCATGACCTTTCCTGGCACCAAGATCAGACTGATAGCCTGTAGTTGCCCAGACCATTCCTCTGCCCTTCTTGTAGACAGTTTTCATATTTTCTGAATTCCAGTGGACCAGCACCCTCCTAGTTAGCCAGGATTGCAGATGAATAATGGAATGTGGCTCAGTGAGCACTTCCACCAGCTCACTCAGTACCTTTGGGTGTGTCCCATCTGTCCCCATAGACTCATGTCTGAGTGGTGAAGTCGATCACTGACCACTTCTGATTTTTTCTCAAAGATTTTATCTGAGTTTAAAAATACTATACACATTTGTCAGAGGTTTTATTGTTTACTTGCAATTACCTCAAGAATAAATTGCTTAGAAATGCATTATTTTATTTTTATATAAAGCAAGAATTTTACAACAGGATGTTATATGTAAAGGCCATGTGATTTACAAGCCCTTTCAGCTGGTAAACTGGTTGACAATTTTTCCAAACAGTTTAAACAAAAATGAATAAGTTTCATGTTTTCGCCACAGTTTACAAGCATTTGACCTGTTTTTTGGGTTTTGTGGGGGTTTTTTTGTTTTTTTGGTTTTTTTTTTTAAGTACAGTGGGGCTTATTGAAATTAGATAATAAGCATTTAGCACTTTGGTATGATATTACAGTTTGTATGTGAAAACAATACATAAAAATAGAAAAATTGAAGTAAAAATTCCCAACAAAAATTTGATTTATTGTTATTTACATTAAATAAAAGAAAGAAAATACATTCATCATTGATGGCATTTATGGTGAAATTGCCGTATTAAAAAAAATCAAATTATAGAGTCTAAGGTTACTTCTCTGGTATTATACTTTAAACTATACATACATGAATATACATACATGAACGCCTCTCAAGTCAGATGACATAGCAGTTTCCTATAAGGAGAAAAGGAAAGAACTAAGTCTTATAAAACAAATAAGGTCTTGAATATGGCGCAGCAAAATATTTTAAATAATTTACATGTTTACATTATTTCTTTTCCTGCAATTTTGATATAAGTTTAATTTAAAAATTTTCCTACATAGCCCTCTTCAAGGGCTTGACACTTTATCTCGTACACTAATTTATTATTTGACTTCATTCTACTACTTTGACACATGCTAATATTCAGATTTAAAAACATTTTAAAAGCTAAATATACATATAAATTTGGCTATCTAGTGAAGATAAATAGAGAAATGTAGGGTGAGACAAGCAGAAACTATAAAAAAAGCAAATGTGGACCAAAAAATAAGAAATTGAAGTCAAAGTTCAAGAAGTTGCTCATACATTGCTTTTTCCTCTTTTTTTAATTTTAAATTAATGAAGTACCTGAATTCTAGCTGTTCAGCCCAAGTTCTTAGATATCTCTCCTATTGTAGAACCTTTGCAATGTAATGCTTTTAAATCCTTACTTTTCCCCCTTATTTTTGAAGAATTTCCTATCATAAACCGTGAAATCTATTGAAAAATTATTTTCATTAACATATTTGTAACATGATGTAATGTTCTTTCATCTACAAGTTGAATCACTGGTTTCTCATAGCACTTCAACCCTCTAGATGTGCTTCCAGTTCTTAAGCTAAATTCTCAACAATACTGAAAACTGGAGCACAAAATTTGGCTTTAAGCAAGTGCTTATGAGTCTAATTTCAGAAAACATTCTTGCCTAGAGAGCTTTAAGGATTTGTTCAATCCATACTTTTTTTTTTTTAATTTTTCTGGTAACTTAACACCTTAATGTTATTGTAATTGACCAGGTTGTTACATATAGAGAATGACAATACAGTTGGCCCCTGGGAAATGAATGAGTGTTAACTCAGCTATTATGACAGTACAGAAGGCAAAAGTTCCAGTTCACTATATGCATTTGTTGTGCTACTCACAAAACACAGAAAAACTATGGCCTATATTGCACTCTAAGTGGACCTCCACAGATGTGTAAGACACAGTATTTGTCTTCTAAACTTCTTTTGATCCCAGAGCACACTCAGAGGTTTCCTGGATGTGGCACAGATAGAAAAATAGACACCCCTAACCTACCCCCAGTAAGCAACTGTATAGAGCTGCTCTATTATTCTGGAAAATTTGTTCTTCGTTATGCAGCCTCCAGGCTCATTATTCATAAAAGCCTCTCAACTTTATTAGAGATAATACAACTTATTTAGAAGATACAAGGACTCCCTGGACAACATGTATGGCAATTGATAAAAGTTTTGGGATTTGCAACCGTGAGCACATAACTGCTCTACAAAGACCACGTAAGTAAGCTGTCCAGTCTGAATTTATTCACGTTAGCATTGTATGAATAAAAGTGAAATATTTTTCTCTTTTTCTTATTCAGCAAATACATTAGTAATAACATATCCATGCTTTAGCATAAACTCTTTCTGCTTTCTCTCACTCTTCTGCACAGAACAGAGAAACCAGGTTGGCAGGTATAAGCAACTCTGGGAACTGAGAGTGCTGTAAGGAATGGACATATGAATTCAACAACTGGCAGCCTACACCTCACTGGGCTCAAAAGTTCATGGCAGTCGGAAATCTGCAATGAATACCCCCTCCTCCTCTAATATCCCACTCCATATCCTTGCTTCCCTGAACAAGGCTATAGCAGATATACTGCCCAATTCTGAATAATTCTCTCTCTTTCAAGATATTATGTCCTCGGGCCACAGAGCAGATTTTACCATTATTTCTTCTTGTATCCTTGCTTCTGCTCACAATGTGAGTCTCAAAGTTTGAAGTGCGTGATGAATACCAAAACCTTGACTCAGACGAATCGTTGGAATATTTAGACAGTCATTAACGTTATAGCTAAACAAATTGTCAGATTTGCAGCAAGAGTGGCTAGAGCCCTTCCCATATCTTTATTTGCAAAACCTGGCCATGATGATAGACAAATGATCAGATTCCAAGTCAATACTCTGGCCTCTAACCACAATGTCGACTTCTTGTTTCAAAACCTCTTCTTGGGTTTTGTTAACTTGCAAACTCTAGTTACTCGCATACTATTATTAGGTATTTTCATTTGTACATTCTCACAAGCTAATAGCTTCTGCCTCATATTAATAGGTTCCAAACTTTAGCTTAGCACTGTCCAAAGCCTTATAAATCAAATTATCATTTATATAGAAAATTTTCACCATCAACTACTCATAAAATTCTGGCTTAATATGATGCTGCAGTATTAGTTCATCTAAGCTTCCAGTAGAAATGAAGAGGAAAAAAAAATCAAAAGAAAAGCCACTGACATTGTTTTCTTAAAAATTATCTTAAGGGAAAAGAGGAAAAGAAATTACAGAAATAAATTAAAATGACATAATTTGACCTTGCAAAAATCAGTATTTCCTCTATTAAAAAGAAAAGAAAATGATGAACTACTACTGACATTGTATGATGTAGAAACAATAGTTCTCCAAGTTTCTGATAAGCTCATTTTTTTACTTGCATGTCAGGGTAAATGATTGTTTAAAGAACCAAATCTAGCATCAAAATAATAAGTTGTCCAACTGATGAATAAGAATCTTTGTTCTTTACTATCTCCTTTAAAATTTTCGAAATATCCTTAAGCTACAGGCAGACTCATAACCCTTTGGGACTACTCAAAGGTCATTTCAGCTACCTACTGAATTCTACATTTCATGCAGATTTCTGTGCTCTCCAAGGGATAAGACTCATTTTAATCCAAAAGTGAAGTACATGTAATGAGACAGGGCCATGGGGCCTGCACATTGAACAAAGAGTTTACATGCATTCAGTCAGAAACGGATATATTTGCCTACTCGTGAAAAAAATGAGAAAAAAGTCACTAATGATTCTAGAGTAAAACAGGCAGGGATTAATAATTTTATATTGGTTTTTTTACTATGCATACTGCAATATTTTAAACACTTACTTTTAAACAGAGTATTTCATTTTTGCTGAAGACTTACATCTTTATCAAGCATGCCTGCCTGAGAAGCAAGACTAACAAAAAGGCACATAATAAAATCTGCATACACAAAAAAATAGGTGTGCAAAATATTTCACTTTATGGGAAATAGAAGACATTGAAAGTTAAACGAGTGAAAGGAGATTTTATTTGTTAATATTAAAGGAGTTGGATATTAGGCTCCTATTTTTTCTTTTTTTTTTCTTTTGATACATAAGCTAATAATATTTATTTTAGTTAAAAATTAGAAAGAAATTGTTCAGCCAAAGCCTTTTCAACATGATACTTGACACTTCAACCAGTGACTACAATAACAGTTGCAAGGTATTCAAAGGAACCTTGTGAAACATGAAGACTCATGGCAGTTTTTTAATACCATAGTGAGTTAAATACTTATTTTAATGGAAAGAATTATTTCTTTTAGTCTTAAAAAGAACCATTATCTTTCAAAAAGGAGTAAATTTCTGTACAAAATTAAGAACTCTATCTGCTTAATTTTTTTCCTTTTGTCATTATATTTTGCAGATTGAATCTCAGGTTATGTTTCAGGGAATAAAACAATGCCTTTCAATGATATAAAAGCAAGTTCTGATCTCATAAGCAGCAAACATTTTGAGCCATTCTCCATACAGGCTAATTAAAAGCCCTGTTGTAGCAATTTCTTAGCATTTCAGCTAGGCTAGTTAGCTTGCTTCTGGGCATTAGTGAGTATTACATTAATGGAGACTACATTGATGTTGTACCAGTTAGTGTGTCTGGACATTGTAATGTTTAGAGCTGCAAGTTCAAGAGCAACAAGTTTAAAACAGATTTAATTTGATGTTGGAAAATCATCCACTTGGAGCAAGAGAGTTTTTCTCTGTTTTGTGATATGAAGGAGTTTATGTTCAGCAACAATGACTGAGATTTAAACCCCCATGAATCCAACAAGACAGCACAACAGCCTTGACACTAGGGAAAGGTAAACTGCATTTAAATAATCCCAAAACAGAGGCAAGAAACAAACCAGAATGTTGTACTCTGATACACTATCTGCTGAATAATTAGATTTATTTGGAAATCCTTTCTTCCTGGTCTATTCACTGCATATCTTTGTGGTTCAGGGCTGAGAAACACAGTGAGGTACTCAGATCTACATAATGAGTGGTCCTTAAAGACACTGTCTATTCAGAAATTCCTACACAATTCTGCAAATATTTAGCTCTGCTATTATTCCAGCTTACTGTCCTTTTCAGGAGAATACTCCAGCTGAAAAAATCATAGTGCTAAAAGGAATGATATTTGTTACTGTCTCAAAGAACAATGTTCTCCCTTGGGTCCCCTAAACCTCTCCTGATTCTCAGAACAAAATGACCTTTGCCCAGCATTTGTCACAACTCAGATTAATTAATGCAAAACAGTTTCGTTTCTTTTATTTTCGCAACATAAATTTTTGCCTGCAGGTAAATTCAAGAAAGAATGGTCATCATCATCAGGCATGTGATATTTTAAGGCAAAAAATTGCTATTAGCTTTACAAAGTCATTTAACTTCTCATAACAAAGATTTTTCGTGATGGCCAAATCTATCATTAGCAAATAAGGTGACAAAATTAAAAAATAGCAATGTAAATCAGAAATTATTGCTCTCTGCATTTTCAGCAGAGTTCTGCTTTAATTAAGTACACGTTGAGGCATTTGTTACTATTATTGATATGACTGGCAAGTTCTGCAGCTGGAATAGTAAATAACATGAGCTATTCATATAGTTGAATGTGCTATTCTTCACATATTCTTGATATCATAAACTGGGATTTACTGAGAGTATGCAAGATATAAGGGTTTATTTTAGAAACTTGTATAGTATTGTTGGCATTTACTTACAACCAGTATTAATTTCTTTTCCTAACATTAGCTGTAGTTCAAGTTTGCATGAAAAGCAAACACTTGAGGCTATGCCAAACTAAATGCTGCTGATTATCCCTGTTAGGGAATCACTACAGATGCAACTTCTAGTTCCAAGTCTGATGCTCTTCTCCCTTCATTTGATATTCTGTGTAAATTAAGTCTTGTTCCTATTGGTTTCAACTCAAGACATACAAAGATTATGACAAAATTAAAATTGGTACAATTTCTTTCCAAAACAGATGGAATCCACCGTTGCTTAGCATCTTGAGTGGGAAGGTTTGTTATTTATTACTGCGCTGAACCTGTATAGACTGCATAGAGCCTTCTGGGATCCACTGGTGACAGGATCACCTATTGAACACACATATACCATTTATCTACAAGTTCACTGATGTAAAAATACCTCATAAGTAAAATGTACAGAATCAGACTATGTTACAAAAATCTATGTTTTCAAAATTCTGCAGGGCAGAAAGTGGAGTTTATACTATATCCATCTTATCAGAAAAACAACAAAAATACACAGATTCCATTAAAAGTTAATTGAATGTGGACCAAATAATAAACACCTTAATTAAAAAAAAAAAGATTTCTGATTCACTTTATTGAAATTTGGAATGGGCTGCCCAGGGAAGTGGTGGAGTCACCGTCCCTGGAGGTGCTTAAGACTGGATGAGGCACTTAGTGACATGGTTTAGGTGAAGAGTTGGTTTGGGGTTATAGGTTGGACTCTGATCTCAAAGGTCTCTTCCAAACTTGTTAATACTGTGACACTGATACTGTCAAATTGAATACTGAACTGAATATTTGTGCCTAAGCATATTTTTACTTAAAAAACTCGTGCTATAATAGTTGAATAAACAGCAATGATTAAAAACTCAGACAAGTCTGGTCTAATACATATTACTATTTTCCCAGCTATTTTTAAATTATTTGGAATTTAGAATTGAAGGCAAGCTGTAGTTTCTAAAGGTTCACCATTTAAATGGCACTCTTCAAAGAAAAATAAATCTTTAAGAATTTGCTCCTATTATATACACAAGGAAAATAATTTGTGGTTTTAAACTGATTTTCCCCACATAAATAATAAGCAAGATATTTTCAACCTCATTTCCATTATTATAATAAGGCAGGGAACTGGTACAAATCCCATTGAAATTCTAAGTAGGTACATAGAGACCTTAAGGAATACGAGCAAGATGAATGTCCCAAACAGCACTCAGGTGTTTAGATTTAACTCAAAGGCAATAAATGTGATTTATACTGTTTTCATTGAGCTTGCATCAGCCTTGTGATAATTTGTACCAGCAACAATAAGATTAATCACCTTGAGAGTTTGTTTACCTTATATATTTCATGAAAAAAGTTTAGTGCTTGTTGCTGAAATAGTATATTTACCTACATATTATACTTTGTTTTATCAGTGAATAAATTGGTATACTGTAGTTTTAGAGGGATATTGCTTTTCATAATGCAATCGTAGAAGGCACTTAAAAAGCAACTTACTGTGAAGTGAAGGTCTTGGCCATCATGAATATGAATAACTCAACATCCTAATATTCTGTGAAGTCTTCTGTGCTCTAGAGCCTAATTTTGCATTGACAAACACCTGTCTATTTATCTCATTTTATTATAAATGACATAGGCAAAACAGGATAAGCAAAAAGAAGCAAAACACTTGCACTTTGAAAATAGTATTTAAATACAGTTGTTATATACAAGAAAAACATTAATTCCATCAGCACTGATGAAAAAGAAAATTCATCAATTAAAACATGCAAGAAGGAAGTTCATTATCCATGAAATTTAAGGAAATGGAATAAACTTGTTTATTTTTTCCAAACAGCATCACCTGTATATCCAAATACGGAAGGGAGTAAATGCAAACAGCAAGCTTCACCATTTTCTGCAGTAATAAGTTAACTTCTGAGGGAGATTTTTAGTGAGGTTATCATTCTATATTAAACATGAATAACTACCTCACTTAGGCACAAGAGAAAACCCTCACAAGAACATTCAACATCATGTCTAATAATGGCACAAGAATGAGGGTTAAATGGTAGGTCATTGGCAACTGCATTAGATTTTAAAGTAAAATAGTAAATCTAGACTCTTACAGCTTCTTTCTCTCTCTCTTTATTCCAGGATCAATAAAAGAGAGAAAATAGGCCATGAAAGTGAGATCCTTTGAAGCATTCCACTTAGTCTAAAAATGGCAGTGTTAAAAACTTGAATGAACCTGGTTCTGCATTTCTAGCAGAGTTTTAGAAGGTCTAAATCTACATTCTTACAGTTACTAGGCAGAGAAGGTGCAGAGTTTGGCCCACTCTGTGCAGATTCCTATTTTAGACAAGAACAGATCTGCTTAATTAACTAGTGAAGTCAGACTCAAAACAGCAATCCTAATAACGTTTACACAATTGATCTACATTGCAAGAATTATTTGCTGAGGAAATCAATAAATTTTTATTAGGGGATAAATTTAAGGTTATTGTATTTCAGACAACTTCTAGATGGTGAAGTGAGAATATATTTGTTAAACAAATTATTCATCCCTGCCTAGCTACAGAGAATGATGTTAGTCCTTGGATATGATACTTAGCAGTATAACAATAAGAAAAGCTGCAGAAATATTCCGACAGGAGCTCAGTGTAGTCCTTTGTCCTCTGAAAACAACACAACAACAACAAAACTCAAACAAACTAAAAAACCACANTTTTCTTTCCTGGAGGAGCCTTAGGAACTTGAGAGCACTGTTTCTCATACTACTTTGTTTCCTGGCAAAAGGTAATTTTTGATTTCCTTTAAAAATTATTCTGAATCATGTTTGATGCAATTGGAAAGAAACAAGTTTTTTCCTTATTGTGGCATCCAGAATTTGAAAACCACTTACACACATAGATACATATAACAAATAAGGTAGAAACAAGTGTGCATTTATACATATTTATATACTCATGTTGTTCAAAGGCTAAATTGCTTCTCACAGTTCTATCCCAGAGCTAAAATATTTAATTCTGTTTCTTTCCATTTTTTCTCTATTACTTACTTAAGCCTATTCCAAATATACATATTGCTATGAAGTTAATGTGTTATTATTAATTAGGCTACTCCTACAGTGTAGTATTGGGATCATCTCTGCTAAGGTTTTCTATCACAAATGAATTAATTGAACACTGGTCCACATGGACTGGAAGTTATCCATGACTCTGTTAGCACTGAGGAAACCAAGAACATTGCAGAATGTTTTTATCTGGTATTTGTTTCCTGAAAAAAATAACAAAGGTAATGATTTCAAATATTGATCTTAAGTGAGTATAAACACATATTTCAAGTTTTCTCAGCAGTTTTCTTAGACCATTTGTTCCCTGTGCCTTGGTAAATAATCAGGGACAACTTCAACCATTAAGGAATTTCTCTGGAAAAAAAATTAAACAGAAAATTGACTCATTACTACAAATTCTATTATAATTAATCTGCTGCACATAAGCATGCAAGATATTCTACTGGCAAGCTTAAGTATTTTTAATAACTAATGTACCTGAGAATATAAGAAAACTACTAAGCTTTTTAAAGGTTACTTGCCACAAATATCTGTAATATCATTATGTACCAGACTTGGTGAAATCTTAAACACATCAATCTATGTGAAGCCAGAATCTATATTCTCTTGCTGCCTCTAGCTTGACCCAGTTAGTTTGAAAACCTTGGCCAAAACTTGTTCCTCGACACTTTGTAATCAAAAGCTGCAACAACCATCACTATATGTGTAATCGGAAGGTTGTTTTAAAACACTCCAAACTGCCACGATAAGCAGTTATCCTCTCATTTTTTTCACCTTCAAGGAATCCAAAGGCAGAAGACAGTTCTCAATCTTTCCATCTATGTACTTTGAAAATTTTTTGCATATTTGAGAGAAAAATTAAGCTAGATGAGAAGTGAGATGGCATTTATAAAAATAAAAACAAATGAAGCAACAGTCCGAAATAAGAATTTCTGAAGAAAAAGATCTCATTTTTGGAAGGTGTAGTGGGTTGAAAAGGGAGGGGGGGGGGGG
>VXBA01004034.1:247873-333117 GCA_013399895.1 Serilophus lunatus | reverse complement strand
CTCTTTGGCTTCCTGCAAAGCTGGAGAGCAGCAGCACGGCTCCCCCTTCTCCTACTCCCAGGCCCCGTGGCTTGACTCAGCCCACCTCCATCGGCATTGGAGCCACACGAGCACAACTACAGGTTGAAAGCTTCCCCAAATAACATCCCGGGTTGGGGGGGGAGAACCTTTCACTGTGTTGTTGTTTTTTTCAGAGATTCCAGAAGAAAGAGAAAGTGGCTCTTCCTTTTCCACTGCCTCTCTGTGGCCAGTTTGGCTGGCCTTTGAAAGCAGTTCCCTTATTCCTTTTTTCTTGGTTTTTCCTTTTTGTGGTTTTGCCGGGTGCTTGTTTTTATGTGTTGAGTCTGGGGTTCCCTAAACTGTGTTTTCTTTGAGCTCCAGACAAATAAAGTGTTTCGCTGTTGTCACATTCTGTCATTCTTCTCGTCATTACTAAGAGTGCCCCCTAGTTAATATTGTGGTGCTTAAACCACCACAGAAGGCATTAATGAAAAAGCGTAGTTAAACTATCTTAATTATGTAGAATATTTGCAAGACTATGCAAACATACCATATAAATACTATTTTCCTTTTACTGCTACTTCAAAATAAAGTTTATCACTGATTATGTCCTACATTTTCTTTCTATACCCCAGCTTTCTCCTAAAACTTCCCATGATTTACATTATAGCAATTGTGATTTGCCAGAAGGCTGCAACAGAGGCACTGATGGTACAGGCCTTTGGATGTACTTCTTCAGTATTACAGAACACTGAGAGAAAGTGTTAGTAGCCACATAAACAATTTGCCCATTAATGTTCTGATGCAGCTATTTTCATTTATAAAATTTACCATTTGGGAAAGAGTTTTGATAGAAATGAGATAAATTCTTCTTAGACTTTGTATCTAATGTTTGTTGGCTATCTGTAGTGTGCTCTCCCTCCTCCTTTTCCCTCCACTTTTTGAAGCTACATTGATGCCTTATCAGCAAGCAACAGCAGTTAAATAATTGCTCAATGTGTATATCAATAAATTTTTCACATTTAACAGAACTTTGTCTTATCAACTGCTTCTACTTTTTCAGTAAGTGATTTTAAAATAGTCACAGGTTACAAATAAGATGGTAAATTGAAGATTTTGGCTATCCAGTGCATGAAGTGAACAGAAATGTCCCTCAGTCCTGCTACCTCTCAAAGCACTGTTTCATTTTGGCACAGACAGAAGAGAACCTGATAAGTGAGTCTGAACGAATTCTGTTTTAAAACAATTAAGACATATCCTACTTCAGTTAACTTCTACATATAAACAAGCACAAAAGTCTTTAATGCTTTGGAAACAAAGAAGACCATTGCTCATAATTTGAAAGAGAAGAGATTCAACTCTATCCCCAAAAAACTAAACAGAGCAGGACATACATGACGTACACATTTCTGTTTCAGAAGTGTAAAACACCAACGAAAAATCCCACATATGGCTGTACCTTTTTTCAAAAATAACCAGAAGAGGATTGAAAGAATACTATTTAGTTCTGAGATGTCTATTAGATTGGACCAAAACAGATTGAATATTAATTCTACAACTATTACATTCAACAAGCTCAGTTAAAAAGTTGTTATTTCAATAACATATTGGAATCTGATATCATTCACTTTAAATTAAGCCAGATTACCTGGGTTTGTTCATTTCTGACTGAAAATTGCTATGGACTATGCCTTTATGACTTCCATACTAAGAAGAATGATATTCTCCTGAAAAAGTAGAGGCACAATCCTTCCATTGCTTAGTTTTAGAAAGTTCAGATTGGTTTAATGAGAATTTAGGGGGGAGGGGGGGGAAGAAAACAAAGGGAAAAAACAAACAAAACTCCAAACAAACACACGCCAAAAAAAACCAACCAAATTGAAAAAAAAAAATATCAAAGAAGTCTTATTCTCAAACTTAAAATTCTGCAGGGGAAAAATGATTGCCAAGAAAACATCAGAACCTCATACATGTATTTGATGTAATAAATAAGTTATTAACTCAATAATCTACAAACATGACTCCCATACCCTAGTCCAGCCCAAACTTAAAGCCCAGAGAACAGTAAAAACATTAGCCCTGACACAACCCACACTAAGGCCCCACTCACTTGTGAAATGACCCTTTGCTGAAGCTGGTGGCTCAGGAGGTGAGGGAGGCAGCCCACACCAGCCTTCAAGGTTTGCACAGTCATTTACTCTACCAGTGTCCAGCTCCTCTGTGCTGTTACCCAAATTCACCATGCAATGCCTTTCTGGCCTTATCACAACAGGATCAGGTGTGCTCCTTATCACCAGGGAGCCTTGAAGTTTAAGGGATTGTCCAGACTAAAATAGACGAGAAGAATCCCTTTTCTGAATGGACGGGAAGAAGAAAGTCAAAGGCCTTTGATTACATGAAGCTTCACCATTCACCCAAAGCCCATCAGTTGTACCAGCAGGGAATGTGGAAAGCAGCTATTTCTGTATGAAATACTTGTGGGGAGCAGGGGGAGGCTGGTGTGCAAAATCGTTTACTCCCCTACAGGTTCATACCACAGCTTTTCATCATTGGACAAGAACAGCTACTGAAGTCACATTCAACAACTTTAAGAGATAATAAGTAACTTTGGTTCTCATCTTTTTTTCCAATTCAGGTGCCGAACATCTCCCCATCCACTTCCAGAGAAGCACCTTCACTTGTTCCCGGTACAACCCAGATTGGAGCACACCAGAAGAGACATGGGATGTGGCAAGACATGGAAAGAAATGGAGGGGAGGAGAAAGCTAGAAGCAGGGCAAGGAAACTCTTTACCTGAAAAAGGACTGAAGCCATGGGATCTCACCAGGGAGAAGACATATGAGTGATTGAGTGAGCCAAGGCCTTTCCCCACCTCCTTCTCCCCCATGGCTTCCCATGGGGACTCATCGTCCCCTGCTCTCACTATGGGCTAAAAAACAACCAGGTGTAACTCACATTCCCCTTCATCAGGCAGTTGGGGCTTGCCTGAAAGGCTGGCCCAAATCTCAGCCCTGGCAATCTCACTTCCTGCCCACCCCATTCACCTGGCAAGAACCGTACAAGAGCAGTATGAAAGATACAAGAAAGAGAGCCTCAAAAAGCTGATGAAAAGGAGTTGCTGAAATATCTGGGGTAGCCTAGGGAAAGGAGCAAACAGGATGTGGTACAAGAAAGGCTGAGAAGAAGCTGGGAGGGAGGCAGGGAAGTCTCAAGGCTCTGCTGTGTGCTTATCCAGATATCCATCCTACTTCACACTATGCACCCACATATAGACCCCACTGCTCTTAGGCTGGTAATTCACATATTCCCCTGAATTTCACTGCATTGTATTAACTCATTGTTCTCCTTATATTGGAAAGTAATGGGCAGAAGAAGTTGGACTTCTAAAATGCATTTCCTCACAGATGTCTTTAAATCCAGGCATAAAGTGATTTAGTAATTTTGAAGGAAAACAAAAATCGTTTCTTAGCAACAGGAGTTGCAGTATTGGTCTCTGAGGAATCTATCCTCAATGTTTTCAAGGCTTTGCCTGTTAACTAATATTGGAATAAAAATACTCACATCATATTAGTGTGATTTTTTTTTTTAAACAGACAAGCTTATACTGCTTCTCATGTAGGTGTGGCAAAGCATGATGTTAAAAGAACTCATGTTCCTGCAAAAAAAGCAAGCAATTTCAAAACCTGAAAGCAAAAACCTAGCATACTCCCAGCACATACGAATAGCTTTTATTCCATTGAAACATACAGTGTATTATACCCCACTAGCAAACCTATCAAATTCTACTGCAAATCACAAACCTAGCCATACCTGGAATTGCAGAACAGTTAATTTTTCTATTATATGACACTGCATTTTGGAGGTATCAATCCAGACATATCATTATAGTTATTTGGCAGAAAAATTCAAGGGCTGCCAGACTTGGACTATCTGATGGTTGACAATGTATTAAGTGGGAGATGTACATGAATGAAATATCAGTATTTGACCTATCTGAGGTGCTTTAGGGCCTTATAAATATAGCAGTTGTAAAGATATCAGAGTGATGTATAATTCTTATTTTTGCAAAATAGTACTGTATTGAGCAATTAACTGCAAGGAGATGACACACAAAATAAGCGTTTAATTGTATTAAAATAAGATTAAGAGAACCTGTGCATATATATTAATCAAAATTATGGGAAGAGACCTGCTCCAAGGCCATTGTCTATTAAAAGCTGCAAACAACATGTTAGAAACAGCTATTACAGTATTTGGTTGTAGAGTCTACTGAAACTCCCATCAATTGTAGGAGCAGATTAACAAACTGTAGAGCATCCATTAATTTGATCCACTGTGTAAAACCTGTAATTTTGTTTATTCAAGCTAACTCACAATGAGCATAAATGTATTCTTTTGGAAAAGTAATTTATTTCATGATAAGATGACTCTTAAAATTATGACTAATGTGTGCAAGAGGGTCAAGAACAATAATGAAATATAACACACATAAAGAAATAACTATATTTCTGCCTCCCTCACTTGGCTGGAAATGCTTTGCCTGATGTCTCCCAAGACATGGTTGGCCCTCCTGGCTGCCAGGGAACTGCTGACTCAGATTCAACTTGCCATTGACCAGGATCCCCACGTTCCTTTCTATGGCACTGCTTTCCAGCATGTCATTCCCCAGTCTGTACATACACCCAGAGGCTGCTCCATCCCAGATGCCGAATGCAGCAATTTCCCTATGAACTTCCTATGGTTGGTCCAGTCCTCTAATTTGTTGAGGTCTTTCTCTTTCAATGATTTTTGAGCAGTCTTGGGAATCCAGAGCAGCTTCAGCTGACAAATCTGGCAAATGTTAGAACAAAGATTTTCCCAGCTGTGCAAGAAATCTAACTTCAAATATAGGAAAGGGATTGCTTTTCCCCTTTCTTTTTTTTGGTGAGTGTGGAAGGAGGGGGATCCAGTGAAATAGATTGGGTCACCCCAACTCAAGAGCACAGTTACTGAAAGAGTGAGAGCAAGGAACAGATATTTCTTGTTGCCGAATACATGATAATTTCACAATAAAAATATAAGAGACTAACCTAATAAGAAGAGATTCCCAAAATCCCCTCTGTAAATTTCATATTTCTTCAAACAAGCACATCTATCAGCTAGCTTATTTTATAAAGCTTCTCTTGATATCAGTGTGCTATTGCATGTGGCAGTAAATATTATTTCCATGAATTCTTGTGTCTTATCCAAACTAAAAACATAGAAATCTGCCCCTTCATTAAAAAAAACAACAAAAAAAAAAACAACAAGAAAACAAACATTACAGGGTACAGGTATTCCGAACAAAAGACAGTTCATAATTTCTTTCTTAAAATATGCTGAGATTTATAAACAGCCATTATTCCTTAGTAGTAAATGTTAAACAATTTACAAAAAACACAGAAGGGTGACTGAATTTTTCTTGATTCCGTGTTTTCAAAAAGAGAGAAAGAAAGAAATCAAAAAATAAGATACTGAAGTTTCCCTTTGATGCAAGTAATTTGTTTTATCCAGATACAGAGCTATTGAGACCTCAAGCACTTTAGTTCTTCACCTTAGACCCATAGCTAAATGTAAAGCTGAATGACCTGGTAGAGGTCAATGCTTCTATGATTGCAGAAATTGATGATACACAACAAAAAATCATTAATGATAATTCAGTGAGCATACTAGATATTAGTTTCCTGGGTTAAAGGCACAATACTAAACTAAAGGAACAAAAATATACAGAATCAAACAAAAAAAATTTTTTTTATACAGGAGGACACCACTTACCTGGTTTTAAGCATTTTTTATCATGAGCTCTAGGCAATGTAATACAGAGGGATATAAATTATCCTTCTTGTTCATCAATAATTTGTCTCAACATCAGAGTGTAGCAACAGGAAACATCCTAAGAACACATCCTTTGTACTTTTCATGGCTGATGTGCTTCAGGAAAAACATATTATATAATGAGTGTGAGGACAGTAAAAATCTGCTTTGGAACAGTAGTTGTGCAATTGTGACTTAGAATAAAGGAGTAATTCTGTTTGCATAGATTTTCATGTGATGTGAAATTAAGCAGCTTGCTCATCAATATTGATGTAGACAAGCACTAGATTCTTGGGAAGAAGGCACAAGAACTATTGATACAGTAAAAACAAGAGAGGAAAAAAGAGGAGATACTTGTGCACCTAGGAGACTGACAAAAAAGTATGGTCTTGTCTGGATTTCCAATAGGAAATATTAATTACACATTTAACATATCTGCAACTCTCTGAGGCCTTACAACACTAGTTAAAGCATATGCTTTTCTGAGAAAAATGGTGAATTCAACTGCAGTTGTGGCTAAAGAGGAAAGACATTTTAAACCCAGAGCTGGGCAAACATACTGCATGAGTGCAGCGGGTACTTCTATTAGTGATGAGACATACAGTACTACCATATATTTTTTCCCCCCACAGATAGTGGCAATAACACAGCTTTTTATTAGCCCATTTAATTCGCTATCTTGTGTGTATCTGACTCAACCCAATATCATGGCTTTAGTTCTCTTGTGATACTCAACATACGTAGAAGGTTTTTGTAATGCAGAAGTGTGCCCCATTATCTGTATCAGTATATGCATTCAGTAAAAAGCCCAAATCCTAAAAGTCTTCACAGTATTTTTTAATTCTTAATAAAGTCAGAATGTTTCCCTTGAAAATCCCCTGTAGCAACAAGCTCTACAGAAACATTGTATATTGAATTTTCAATATTGGTTTGTTAATAAATGCAGTAGCCCAAACCATTTGTATTCTACAGCAGCAGGAAATCTGGTGGAAATAGAATAATGTGACATAATAGAATTGTTTTGTATAAACAAATACAACAAAATGACATGTTTCTGGTCCGTGTACATCCACTGAAAACATCCAGTGTTATTTGAATTTTATAAAACATATAAACCAACTAATACCCACTATATTACTACTATTATTTATATTACTTGTTAATAGTAGCAATGTCTTCAGCAGCATCATGCAACTTAATAAAACAGAAGTATCAAAACACTGTTATTCCAGAAATAAAATATTCCTTTATCATCCAGAAAAAAATTACTGTAGCATGAGTTGAAATACTACAATAGTCCATTCTTTATATAATTACTGAAAATATGGTGCTGTTAAAACTTTCTGTCACTGTGGTCAAAACTGAAATAGGTTATAATTAGATGTGTCTTTTTATTACAGCAGAAGAGGCTCCACAAAACACATTTCAGCATTAAAACAGCAAGAAAACAAAATCTTAGTGATCACAGAGAAAGAAACAGAGAATAGAAAAAAAAGAGTGCAAAGGCATAAATCCATGGTGTAATTGCATGGTAAATGTGAAAGTTTGGTTCCCCATTAAAAGAGAAGATGCTACTGGACTGATACAGAATCACATAAAACAATGGTTAGGGTTGGAAGAGACCTCCGGAGATCAACTAGCCCAACTTAAATCTGACACTATCAACTCCACCACTAAACAATATACCTAACCACTGCATCTACAGACCTTTTACCTCAGGGGATGGTGATTCCAACGTTTCCCTGGGCACTCTATTCCAGTGCTTGGGCTCCATTTCAAAGAAGAAATTTTTCCCAAGATCCATTCTCAAAAGAGACAAGAAGATAATTGCAAGTATAAAATGATTTTCATACAAACAGCAAGTAAGAAAATTCATCTTCCAACATGTATCACTTTAAGGAGTCTGTAAGGCAACAAAAGGCTTTGCATTTTACATAACATGTTGCAAAAGCCAGTTCATACTTCATGTTAAAACTGGTAGTTGTAGAAATGTCTTTCACAGCTCTTATCATTCCAGCTGGAAGACTGGAAGGCCCCCCTGGGTACTCAGGTGAAATCCATCTCCCAGGAGGATTGCTCTGCTCACCTTATAAGATAAAAGGGCCTAAGACCCTTCTTCTCTGCAGCAGTCTCTGAGCCATCTATTAAATTTCCTTTTCTTCCTCTGCAATTGCTCTGTATATCAGACAACAGAATGTTATAGACTTTTACAATCTAAGTTACAGTAGTTAAGAGTGTATTAGGGATCCCAAGCTGTTGCCAGTTATGAAGCCAGTAACTCAAACAAGCACTGCCAGAAGTAAATATTTACTACCTGATTGTAGCTGAATGTTTGTTATGCCAAATCTGAAGCTCAAAGAGGAAGGAATGTTAGAGAGTATGATGGTTAGCCATTCCCACTATGAATTCATCTAGAGGAAGTGCTCTTGTGCTTACGTTTTTTTCTAAATTGCTGCTATAATTTTGTATATTACTTGATTACTTTAATACCCCTGATTCAGAACAAAAAATGCTTTGCCACTAGTTTGGGGATCACTTCTGCTGTCTTGCCCACCATTTAACTCGGAAACAGTAAATGGAAAGGAAGTCCAGAAGTTTTTGCCTTTTTCTTATGAATAAGAGATGTGTCTGGCGAAGTCAAATGTATTGTAAGATTGGGCTTGATGTAGCAACTAAAAGCTTATTAAATGAAATAAAATGGGTTTGTCACTGGCAGCTATTCCAATTTGGCTGCTTTTCTAGAAAATCATAGTACTCTAAACTGCCTTTAATTATGTATTCACATTTCTTACCATTTATTATACAGGGAAGAACATTTTCTTCCTGGCCTCATTTAAACGGGCCATATATTTTTTTATTTATGATTAATAGAAATAATGCATATTTATCTAAAATTCTGCACATTAAAAATTCATTATGCAAATATGACACATTTATGTAGTTAGCCAAGTCCGTGTCCAGAGTCACTGTTACATTTTCCAGGGAATAGCCAATTCCATCGTTACAATTCATTGGCTCAGCTGCCGGCAATGAAACAAAACCAGCTTTGTTTAAACAGCATTAGTACCATACTGGCAGATTGATAACTGGCATAGAAGGATGCTATTCAAGAAGCTAATTGTTCATTTCACTGGTCATGTAGAAAACAAACTCAAAATGAAGCAAATTTCTCCTATGATCTTCTCAAAAAACCCTCAACCAAAACAAAACAAAATAAATAAACAAACAAATAAAAAATTCACAAAACTATTAAAAAATCCACAAAAGTATTTGGGATGAGCCAGAAGTTGTCACTCCTCCAAAACAATGTTTCATTTCTTTTTCTTTTTTTTTTTTTTAAAGTCTTTATATTACTATAGATGTCTTTATTCTTTTAAAAACATCTCAATTAAAAACCCCAATAATTTAGATATTCTATATGTATAAATAGCATACTATTTCAATAAATTGAGGAAGGAAGAAAGGAAGAGAGGGAGGAGTTTACCCAAAAAAGTTCAACAACTTTTACTCAAATTTGCAAATACTCCTGAACATGAAAACACAGGCATTGGCTAATTCTTTGAACTAAAACCTTTCACATGAAAACACAGGCATTGGCTAATTCTTTGAACTAAAACCTTTCACATGGTATTAGGTATCATCACAGTAGCAAATTCTTAGACTCATTGATTATGTAACTGACATTTTTTCTGTATTTGAGCATCATCATTCATGGTTGCTCAATTAGCTCTCAATAAATAAAAAATTGAATAATTTCTTAGAAAGTTATGACATTTTCCCTTTTGTTTGCTGTCGCACACAGATACCTATGAGAAAATGGAGCCTGGCTACATCAGGTGCAACACATGCAAACAAGAAAAGTACATTTAAATAGTAAATAAAGAGAATCCTTAAATAAGGAAAAGCATATCGTATACTCATTTTACAGACAGTAAGCTGTTTCCCACAGGTTGAGAGATTTGAGACTCAGTCTGTGTCTGAGCTGTTACCCAGATAAAATGAATGCAATAAAGGCGCAGACAGGTAAGATATTTTATGGCATTCTGAAGGCAAGACTAGTGATCTAGAATTATGACCCCGATGTTAGGCTGTTATGCATACTATATACTTGCAATTTTATTGTTGAAAGCACCGTAGTGCACTGTTTTTCAATATCTTTTTGAAGAGCAGCAATCGTTAATATTTCTACAGAATACTATACTTCAACAATATTGCTGTCTCTGAAGACCTGTGCCTTAGTTATGCTTGCTAAATGGACTTCTAAACCTAAAAGGACAAGACATGAATTCTGATAACAGCTTAGTTAATCAGAACAAGATAGCTGCTTCCACTTATATAAATTCCTGAAAACCTTGCTGTATTAGAGTTGAAAAAATATTTGCCAGAGTTCTGAAGGCATGCATCTGTCTAACTACTGTTAGATTACTGTGAGAACAGCAATCTGACACTACAATTCGATCTGCAGAAGCTCTGCTGTATTCAAGATTATTGTAAAACTTGCACATTTACAGATTTCTTGTTGTGCATTAATTATCTAGTAAAGATTTTGAAATTACCATTTTGAATGGTTTAGAAAGTAGGCAAAATGCATTCTTTCCAATATAAAAAGACTGCCCATGGTAGGGACGTTGGAACTTGGTATCTTTAAGATCCCTTCCAAGCCAAACCATTTCAGGATTCAACAGAACAAAATAGTCCAAAAACCCCTCTGGACAAGTATTTTTATTGCTGAAAAAGGTGGTAATTGTAAAAGATGCAGGGGTTTATTATAATTGTTTATGAATTTTCTTTATGAATGCATAATTCTCTATGTACACATGTCCAGTAATATGCAGATGTATTTAACTAAGAATATTATCATTTGCAGCTTATTATGACTGATCATATAAAATGATTCAATGTTTGTAAACAGGCTGCCTTGTAAGTCCAAACAGTAATATTCCCACTCAAGATATTCAGATCAAATTAATTGCATAACAGCCTATACATCATATGAGCAAATGTGTAAACCAATACTGCAGAAAAATAGGCATTAGTGTCTTTATATACATTCAAGATGTCTGTAAATCAAGTTCTATCTCACTGATTTATATTGTTTCTGTACCTCATGGCTTTCCAAGATGATGATAATGGATAGTCCTGTCTAAAAAGGGAGGGGAAAGTAAGGGATATTTCTATGAAACTGATCACTGTATAAATTCTCAAAATAAATGTTTGCTAAAACATTTATCAAATAAGTTCCTATACAAGCCGTGATTTATAAATGAATTATCTACAGGGGAATAGAGTAATATAATGAGAGGGATGGTACAGGATGCACAGTCCTGCAGACATAAGAAAGAAAATTTCATTGACTTTAAATTGGCCCAGCCGCCTGTGATAGGAATGAAATTTGAACATCAAAGCTGAGATACAAATGTAATTTGCTATATCTTTTGTTTTGATCCTTATCTAAAAGCTGAGACAGAAACCATAGAAGTTTTATTTTGCCCCATGGGACACAATTTTGTGCCAGTGCTTTTTTAGAGGCACACACTTTAACACTTATCAAAGGCAGCCTGTTAGAGACGTAACTTGAAGATGATAAACCTGCCATGAAGCAACACTGTGATTAGGTTTCATAAACTGCAGTTACTGCCACTGTCTGACAAGCACATTGATGTTTTTACTCCTTTCATTTTAGAGGGAATTTGAAATTCATGAAATCTACCATTAGTTTCAGTAGCTATTGAGATCAAAAATTTGAGCACGTCTGGGAAGCCCACCACTCTTGCCTGGCTGCTGAATACTTTCAAAACAACACCTTTCATGCCTTTTTATTTAGTGTGGCTTGACAGTGGATACAACAGTAAATTCTTAGTTGTTGGCCTGTATTATATACTGCATCACTGCATTCAGTGATTCAACTTGAAACTGCTTCTCTGGGGTATTTGGCTCATATATGCACTTGAGACATGACTAAGCTACACTAACATGGAAAGGGTTCTGTTCACTAATTAGCACAAAGAGAGAAGAGTATAACAGCAGGCCTGCTAAAATATCGCTACAGAAAAGCATGTTACCATGACAGCAAACAATTCTGGCATCTGTAGTAGCCTGTCTTTTAAGGAAACATATAAATCAAATTAAAAACCACAAGCTGAGTGCAAATATTAATACACATATCTGGTAAAAATTAATAATTCTTCATCTGTTGCATTTTTCTAAATCATTACTATCACATAGCTTTAAGCTCATAAGTATTCCATTGTTTGATATCCCATAAGATTAAGGAAAAAGAAAGAAGATCATAGACTTCAGACCTAATTATATTATCAGTTAATTTCAGAATTGTTATACATGATATTTAATTATGCTTTTTAACTGCATAAGGCTTTAGCATTTGTATTCATTTACAAAGGTATTTTAAGTGTATTCCTTTGGTGGCCATTTGCAGTCTTTCAGAAGTAAAATTTTAAAGAGAGAACTAGAATTTATATGTAGGAAATATTTTCCTTATAAATTGATTTGAGTTATATTGTGATGATTCTTTTAATTATGGAAGTAATCAGTTAAGGAAAACTTAATACTAGTGAACATACATGTGCATATGTATATCTATATATATGAGTCATTATTTCATACACAGTCCATATAAACCACCTATGTCATTGTATGAGTTTTAATGTATAATAATATCATCACATAAAGTTTATTAAAATATAGTATAATAACATAATATAAAAATTTACATTAGTGTATATGAACAATCATCTAACACCAACTCTAAGTTACTGATGAAATTTTCTCATATCTTTTACTGATAGTTAATCACTTTCCAGACAACCACTTAGCTTCTGATGGGGAACAGTGTCTCATGACATGCTTTTAGGAGCTGTAGTTTAAACGTTATTTATAAGAAGCATACTTAATAAATTTCACTATGCAAGGAGAAAGTATATAGAGTCAAATTATTACATAGTACCAAACTTTTGTCTCAGACGTTACTTTTCACTTTTACTGCTCATAGAGCAGAACTTCTACAATGTAGAATTTTAAGTAACAGATAGGTTATTCAACTATAAAAAAAGAATATATATTTCTTCCCAATGCTAGCTGAAATTTGTTTCTTCTAGCAATTTTTTAGTAAATGCTGAAAAAACACCTTTAATTTTAATCCTCTTTCCCCATATACACAATGATGTAGTAAATATGTTTCTACATTGCACATGCACAATTGTAAATACCAACTTATTATTTTAGAATTTTACGAATTATAGCTGCAGCTGGAAGAGGTGCTACTGCACATTTACCCTGTCTAAATAAAAGACAGGTTAAATTGAGTTAAATTAGCTACTTTTGAAAGTCACATACAAAGACCTGAATGGTCCTGGAACAACCTGGACCACTTTTAGATAATAAAGGAACTGATGTTTACGTTCTTCCTTTCAGTATGTCTCATGTCCCTTTCTCTGTAGAAACCATATTACTCCCCAGTATAAAAATATAGACCTGAAGAAAAATTACTATAAAGTCCTACTTTTTATTTAATCACAAGTTTCTGTATTCTTTATCCTTTGTGCTACCCAGAGAGTAGGAAAATATGCTGTATGTACTACATGAAGAAAAGCAGTCAGAGAATAGTTAATTTTTAATAAACTGTGAAAAGGTAATTTCAAAACTAAAAAAAAAAAAAAAAAAGCAATTGGCAGAACTGTTTCTACCTGAGGCCATTATTGAAGACCGTAGATAAATGCTCTAGCAGTCCTTTAATGTCATTTTCACAGAATCTTTCTTACAATCAATTATAATAAATGTATTTTTCTGTTAACCATATACAGCCAGTTCTCTTTCAATCTTGAAATAAATTTCTGTTTTGCATTAAAAATAGTGTGTGGTTTAATAATAATTTGTAAAATTAACTCTGACCATTTGCTATGACATTTTTATGCTTAAGTAAATGCAATTAAAGAAGGATGATAAGGTTAATCTTTGCACAGTTAGTCAAACTAAATTTAACATGGAAATGTTAAATGGTTCAGGAAATACTTCCTTGCAGAGAAAGAAACTGCTGGAACACAAAGTTCTGCAATAATGTTTATCATAATTCCAGATTTTATATTATTATAGAGCTGAAAAAAGCTGTTGAAATTGTACAAGAACTGGACTCCTCCCTGGGCAATTTAGCAAAGCCATTACTATGGGCAAAATATTCTGTTCACTGACAGACAAGCAATCACCAAATACCTTCAAGTCATGTGCAGAGATACGTATTTAGCATGTATTTCTGATGCCATTTAAAGGCACTAAAGGCTTACTTCTTACCATGGCAATTACAAAAACAAAGCAAGCCATAATTGTTATATTGAAGTACCTGACATCCAGTTATGTTAATTCACTCAGAATCAGTATTGGTACCTATCCCACATAAGCATAGTCTTTCAGCCTTCTAGACTATTTCATACTTACGTTTATGCTTTCAAGAATCTTTCCAGAACGTTTGATATTATAGATTGCATTCCCTTCTCTACTGCTATATGATGCTCGTGTCCTATGCAATCACTGAAGAGACTTCATCTCTTTACAGACAAATAAAAATCTTCACATTAAACTTAACAGGCACTCTGATTCTTTTCTTTCCTGACACCTTGTTGTTTAGCCATCCATGAATCCCTGACAAAATTACAAGTGTCAAATGTAATATGCAACAATAAATACATTTAAGTAAACTCCCCACTGATTTGAAAGTTAATAAAGAACAAAAGACAAAGGAAAAAAACCGTACAAAGTAAATATTCCATGTCCTTGTGTCATTGGTGGGTAGCATACTGAAATTAGCTTTTAGTGGTAATTTATGACATCTTGTCATTATTTTTTTTTTATTTCAGTAGAGAAAAAAAATATGCTGATCTAGTGAGGTGCAAGCTGCTTTTGTTTTTAACCTGAGAAATGTTTAATGCAGCATGTTCAGACAAGAAACTAAGTGAACAAGCTGGTTTTTCTAGAGTTGATACTCTTTTGTTTGATAATAAGCTATCTAGTATTTTTTTTTCTTTTTAGTTCACTTCAGGCAGGTAAGTTGCAATCCCTTTCAAAGTTTTCATTAGACAACCTATTATTGCATTGAAAGAAATCACTCTCGATGCATTATTCATTAGGTACAGCAAAATTCAGAGCAGTCACACAGGCCACAATATAACAAAAACTATTTAAAATTCGATGTCTTCTTTCTCCATTTCTGCTGAATTCAATTCTGGTCTAAACTCTGCATATAATGAAATATCTGTAGTTAATTTAGAGATTGCAATGCTGAAGAAAATACGTATTCTTTATTAGTGCTAAATAAAATAACCTCACTTTTAGTTATCAAATGCATGTAGTTCAACCTGTGTATGATAGCTTCCTCTTCTGTTTTTTCTTTTTTAGTTGTTTTTTGTTTGTTTGTTTGTTTTTTGGGGGGGTTTTTTTGAGCATAGTGTATGCATCCATATGCAGTGGAAGTCTAAATAGAGTATTTTAGTGATGTTCTCTTCTGCTTGCCTTCTAGAGTTAGGTTTTTTTCCAAGAGTCTGCTTTGCATGTGCCTTGATAGTTTTCTGTACTTGTTAAGACTGTTACTGTATGTTTCCCTCAACTTTCCTACTAAATTATACTTTATGAAATAAACCAATCAGTTCTTCCTTCATATGCAGCAGATGATGCCAACTTTTTTTCAAGGTGTATTCAAAATTATGTAGATGGTAAACTAATAAAATAATTCAACTAATTTTCTTGAGTTTTTTGTTTTCTCTCTCTATCCTCTAAATATTTCTTCTAAACAATATAATATAAGACTAGGCAAACCATGTAGTTCAATGGAAAGGCACAGAGAGGGACAAACCTTCATCTCATTCATGACTGGGCCATTGACCTTCCCCAAGTCCCTTCTATTTTCTGTTTTTCTCCCTCCACTCAGGACTTTTGCATGTCGTTTCTGCTTAGCACACAACTATGAACAACAGAGATGTCATTTGCTATGCTCACATTCAAACACTAGGAAAATCCTCATGAAAGGAACTTCAGAGTTGAAAAAAAAAAATCACCTAATTTTATTACACAACAGGAAAACTTTTTTGCTTTTTCTCTCACTTTTCCTATTGGTGTTCATTTTCTGACAACTTTCAGTTCAGATTCTTTTAAATGCCAATCTTTGGGAAAGAACTAGAAGGCGCTCATGATGTTGACAGCCCAGAATCTGCTGATTTATTTTCTTCCCACCTTTCAAATGATTGTGTATGTACTACCTTAACTGCTGCCAGAGTCCTGTGCACCCTTCCTGCCACTTCTGAAATTAAATAGGAGTTCTAAATCTTAATGTACATCTTTAGTCAAGGCTAGATTTTGCAGTTATGAGACATAGATTTTCACAATAGTTCTTTGTTTAACACTATTCTTTTTATTTTTCTATCTGTGTGTATTATTTTTTCTTTTTGATCTCTCAATAAATAACATCTTGGAAAAAAGGCAATATCTAAGATGCCATCTGCAGTGTTTAAAGACAAAGCAAGTGGTACCTGCAAAGGATATTAAAACAAATTGTAGAGCTCCATAACCACATAAATACAAAGACCAGACAGAAAAAAACCCAACAGTGGAAGATAGTCGTGCAATAAGAAGTAGAAGATAGTACAGGATTATTCCTCCCCTGAACAGAAGTTCATAGTGATGAATATTTGTAGGTTTTTTCCCCCAGTTTTGAACCCAAGGATGGGGTGATGGCAAAATATATAAAGGAAGTAAAACAGGTAAAATATAAATTAGTATTTCTAGCATAGAAGCAAATCTGAAAAACTAGAGATGGGATCTGAGGTCTAAATTATGTACATGCATAATGTCCCAAACTAAAGCAAATAAATTCCAAATCTTTTAGATCACACAGTTTTTCTGGAATTTTTCAGGGCACTTGCCACAAAAATAATTTTATAGTTATTATTTATCTAAGTAGGCCATACCCAAGTTTTCATAAGACTTACATAAAAATATTCCATTAAAATTAGTGCATACCTAAATAAAATTTTTATATTAAAAATTTAAATTCATATTAGAGAATCAAGAGGTTTAAATTCCTTTGAATATTGCCATAGTTCTTACATAATATTATCATTTAGTTCTCTATTTTTATTGACAGGTTAATCTGCTAGAACCATGAAGTAGACAACTCATTATATGAATTCTATACATTTAATTTTATTCAACTATGTTTTAAAATACCAATGTTATATTTTTCACCAGTCACATTCATTTGGTGCTATACTGACCAATGAAAACTGCCATGATAAAAGTCTTTTAACTTAAATTTCTATAGAAATAATTCTGTAATAAGATCATGTGGGAAAAATTTTAGAATGTCAGTCTAGTACTTCTTTTTTTTTTTAATTTTTTTTTTTTTTATTTAAGGAATTCAGATTCTAAGTAGTATGAGGATATGAAACCAGAACATAAAACCTTCATTTTACCCATATTTTCTTCAGGGAGATGGAGGATTATCTACAGCTTTGAGTATGGGACTGAAAGGTACAGTCTTGAACTGAGTCAAATTATTAGTATTCATATTTTGCAGAAGACAAATTTTCACATTAAATATACAGACACTCATGTATACTAAGTGTCACTAGGGATTAGCATAATATTTCTATTAGTAACGTTAGCTTATCTAACTGAGTGACACATTGTAGTCAAGAGCAAAGTATTGGAACAGTGAAAATGAGCTGAAGTGTTTTAATACGGGTTAAGGAAGGAAAGTAACCATTTCCACAGGCAATTATTTAACCTTAACTCCTAGACTTCCCATAAAATATCTCTGTCCTTATATGACTGATTGCCCTCCTTTCCTTACGTATTCTCTTTCTCCATCATGCCGCTCACTCCAGACTCTTCACCAAATGAAATATAAGAAATTATAATTCCACCACGGAAGCAAGGGAAATTTAAATTGTTGCCCTGATACTTGATTGTAAAAATAGAGCTGGTGTATGTCAGCTCTACCTCTTTCAATGTTATGTAAATTCTACATAACAAAGACAGCATTTTATGTTATTACTATAACTGTTCTTTATTGTTACTGCAACTGAGCAATTAGGAAAAAATCCTTGCTTAAATGCTACATTATTAATTCCATATCCATCTTTCCATTATTGTTATAAAAAGATTTTCCACATTGAGGGATTTAACACAGCGTATCCCTGCCCTTTACCTAAACATATGAATGATACATGAATGATGTACATTAATTATACGCAACAGATTCCAGAAGAAACATAGAACCTTCCTGATGTCCTCTCCTAGAAGAGAGCATTCAGAAACATGCTATGACTTTGACAGAATGATGCCAAAATTTCATTTGTAAGCAATGGCCTTTCCTTTGGAAAGATCCTTTCACAGGTCAGACATGTTATTATCTGTGTGTTTTTGAATTACGCTACCAGGCTGAAAATTGTGGCTTGAGTCAATCATCATTCCTATTACAAAACCACATTAACCTGGGTGAGAAAGGTCAAGACTAATCAGGTCAATACAGGAGGGAAACTAAAAACAACAAAGCAAAGTAAGGAGCCAGGACACAAACTGATCAATTTTTAAAAAGTGTCTCTGAAGTGAAAAATTCTGTTTGATCTCTGACTCAATTCTTTTAAGTCAAAATTTATCTGACTGGATTTTATTTTTTTTAAGTGATATAGAGAAAAACATAGAGACTTCATACTGTTCTGTACTCCCAGCTGAAAATGCCTGAAGCAGAATGGAGAAGAGTGTCACATATGTTAAAATACTGACAATAATTATTTTACTGTTTGCACACAAATTAATTATATATACATATGCATATAGATAGAACTATATCACTACAGATATATATTTCAAATGAAGTTATTAGCTCATAATTTCTGCACACAGGGAGAGAAAAGATACTGTGTTGAAATTTGTTTCAGACAAATGCAATATTAATTCTCATAGTTAACTGGACAGAGAAAAACAAAATGTGGTAATTAGATGTCAGCATTACCCATGAGAAAATAACATTTAGTGGCAAAATAAAAAGCATTGATTCAACATATATGTCCCATCATGCTCCCTAACTTCTACGTGTTTATGTGTCAAATCAAATCAAGTCAAATCAGAAAGACAGTGAACGAAAACAATTTTTTAAATCATTCTTTTAAATTCTATGAACAATTCAGGGATACAAATTTCAGTTATTTTGCAAGTCCACTGCAGCGTAACTGGTGGCAAACTGGTGTTCCTTGCTCATGTAGCAATTTGTGATTAATGCTGACAGAATATCAGAATTTCCATTCTACACGAACTTGATGGGAAGGGCAGGGGGAAAGTGTTGAATTTTTGTAGCAGAAAAAAACAAAATTGGAACTTTTCGAAGTCTGGAATTTGATTATATATAACTGAGCCTCATTTGCAAAGTTTTCAAATAAAATTGAGGTTAGGTATACCTGGCCTTACTGTTCTTTACACACTGTTCTCAGATTCATGAGGACTCAGATGACCAGAAGACAGATCTTCAAGCCCTCAACTCTGAAACAGTGAATAAAATTAGGATGACTGATTCAAGTAGTGGATGCAAGTGTACATCATGGAAATTCCCACCAAGGAACAGGAGCATCTTATTTTCATCAGAAAGTAAACATTTGCACTGAATCAATGTTTTATGCATTATCATGAACTTGATAATGTGATGTCAAGCTAATGTATTGACCCTCCAACTTCCCTTTCCCCATTTTAATTTATTATTTCATGAAGACTTGTCCAACTAATGTATTTCACATCTCACCATAATCCAGGTATCTCAGTCGAAAGGTTTCTTTTTTTCCACAATGGGAATAGCCCAAAACACAATTGCATAGCCTACCAAATCTTACTTTATTCAGCATTCAAAAGAATATTCTTTGATAGCAGGAGCTCCTTATCAAACTTTCTCAAGTAATTAATATTCCTATGTGATAGATGACCAGTCATAATCGCCTGACATATTTTTTCCTCATAAAATTCTTGTTTTTTTCTTCTAACATTGATCTTCAAATTACCTGATGCACAGATTTTCATTTGTTATCAACTCATCAAAAAGCATCCCTTTCCCATTACTTGCCTTACTTACTTTAGCAGTGGTTCAGATTCTCAGAAAGCTTTTTCTGGTAATTCTCATCCCCAGTTCCCTCATATGAATTATTAATAAGGAATCACTGGCTTTATACACTGAAAGACAGTTCAAAGACACTATCTGCCTTTTTCAGCCTTTGCATGTTGAGGCAGTCTGTCACTACAACAATTCTTTCAACAGCACTGCTTTAAATACCTTCTCTGGCACAACTTCAGTATCTGCTACCATCCCATGTCTCATCATTTTACCAACAGGAAGTCCTGCCACAACAATAGTCTTTGAGGCTGTTATTTGAATATTCCTACCTTTACAGTTTTCTGAGGTATTTTTTCTGAATAGTTATCTAAAAAATCACTACTATCTCTTGATGACTTCATTATTCTTCTGTCTGTTACATGCTGAACCTGCATTGGTTTACAAATCCTTATTGTCTAGCCTAAAACATAAAAGGAATTTGGCTGTAAGACACCAGCTGTCTTCCCACTAGTGTAAAAACTATCTGTTGATAAATTTAGACATAAGAACAAAAAAAAAAAAAAAAAAAAAAAAAAAAAAGAAAACTAATAAAATAAAAAAGAATGGATTTTCTTCTGTAGTCTAAAAGATATCCAGGCAAAATTTAATAAAAATACCCAATGGCTATTTTCTGTTTCACATATCATGGAAAAAATAGTCATGTATTTTCAAGTCTAACTAAATTTTTATCAAGGGCCTTATGGCTATATCTTTAATCCATTTTCTATTTTTTTGTCTTATTGCAAGATTAAAATGATATTATACAAGAAAAATGATATCCCTTATACTTAAGAATCATTAACTGTTTCAAAATAGGTGTCCAAAAAGCATAAAACAACTCCTTATAATGAAAGAATATTCTTTGATATAATGCTAAAACCATTTGTCAATCTCTAGGTAGCATTTCTATGTTCAGGAAGGAACAATAACCGTATCTTAATCCTATCAGTACCAAGGGAATTTTCCTTTCACAATAATACTTCTTTTTCACACAGCCAAAATAATTATGTTTAAAGCACATAAAATGTCTAAGAGGTGATGAACAAATGTGTAATTATCTAATGAGGGGGGGAAAAAAGGGTTATATTTAGAAACTTTTCCTAATTATTGTACTAGGGGTCAGATCATAGACTCTGAGGATAATTCCATTACTGTAATTTTCATTAAGAGAAAACGGGTTAACCTAGGAAAAGCCTTGAATCCACACAGGTCATGTACAGCAATTAGATTAGAAGTACCTGTGGTATCAGAACAAAAAGACAGCCTTACACTGTATTAATTTTTAATAAGAAAAGTTATATTTTTTATTTTTGAGTGGAAAATTCTGAAATGTCATAATTTTTTTACAGAATCACAACTCTTAGAAGAGCAATATTACAACCCCTGCAAAGAATTTTTTGCTTCCCTATGCATTACAACTCTAGACTTTGTGCAAAGTAAAATGTACATCTGGTAAGGTGATTTTGGTTTGGTTCTGTTTGGTTTTGTTTTTGTTCCAGCATAAATTAAATTTCATTTCTCAATAGTGAACTTGTTTATAGTACTTTGGAGAATACTAATCCACAGTAATACCTAAATGAGCGACAGAAGAGTGAAAGTCTTTTCAAAGTTATGGAAATGAGCACTTCACTCTCTGCAAGATGCAGAAACAAATCAGACTTTCTCATTAGTGTTTTATCTGTGTTTTACTGATTCGTCATTTAATATGAATCGCTGAATTCCTACATACCTTCCATATCCAGTATTTATATGGAGTACCTGGAAATTTTATAACTACTGAAACATCTAAATGTTAAATATAAGATCTAAATTATTCTGTGACTTATTCAGTATCCCTCAAAGAATATAAGCTTTCCTGTAAATCTTTTGGCTCATAATTAAATTGATCTTGGGAGCTCAACTAAAAGCAATCAGGTCCAAAATCTTATCTAACTGTACCAAAGGTAATCTTCATTATATTTCTTAATTTCTTAACGTTCCTATTTTGGGAGAAAATTATAGTCCACTCATAAACATTTGTCTGTATTGTATCTTCATATTCACAAGGAACTCACAAAGAATGTAAATCTCTGCTTTCAAGAATTTTGCACAACATATAAAATCTTAATTTTCTGTGTGTAGGAATCCTTGCAAAGGAATAATTTAAATTCAAGGCTGCATGAAAAAGATGTTTTAAACTCCCTAAGCATTCATATGATGATTTTCTTATTTTATTTTCTGGTATTTTATTTATTTGTTGGTTTTACCTCACATAAGCATATGTTCCATCTCATTTAAAATAGTTCTTGGTCCAACAGTGAATGCCTTCCAGAAGGCTGGCAGTATTGAAGTGCTGATATGAAGAATCAGTGTACTCAAATTTTCTGTATTGCCAAGTGACCAGATAAAACCTAAGGAAATTGTTTCAAAACATGTTTTTAATATATGATAAAATAATTACTTGCATTTATATTGTAGATTAATTGATTAAATAGAAAAATAGATGTGATTTCTAATTTATGTTATTTGTTTATATTTTTTCAACCCCAACAGTCGTTATCTTGGTAAGCATACAATGACACCTTGTGGCTACTCTGGGCTGACCTATCATTGATTAATTCAATGAAAGTGTCTACTGAATTTTAAGAAAGCTTTTATGCATGAACAAAAAGGTTAACATCAGTGAAGAGCCTGCATAAGCCTGTGACAGCAGTGCCTGGTCATCCTAACTCCTAACCAACCATTCCAGTTGCTTCATTTTTCTGTCAATGGAAAATTAACTAATTAACTTTTCATACAAAACATAATCGGTGAAAGTGGCTGCATTATATCGCGAAAGTGAAAGCTAAAAGTCTTCTGATTTTCGAAACCTGATGGATGAGCTAAATCTGCAATGTTAGGAAGGACACCAAACCCGAGAGTGATTTACTAAGTCAGTTCCAAAATAAATCCTTTTGCACAAACTTCAGAAATTTCTCGTTTAATTTTGTTCTTTCTGCAGCTGGATGGCCATGACATTTGTTGGCTAGCTGCACTTTTTTTTTAGCTTCAGTCTTCAAATATTTTGAACATTCACTTCCTTTCTGCAGCAATGAATTGCAATAAACTTATTGGGATATGTATGTTTACCTAGAGCTATAAAGAAATGTTTGTGTAACCATGACAGATTTTTCTGACTTAGGCACTTTTGACTCCTTGAATATTTCTTCACTGGCTTCTTAATTTCAGGTGAACCCTTCAGTGACAGTCTTGGGATTCTTTCTTTAAATATTGACTTTCTAGTAATTTGGGCAGAGCACACTGACCATGTCCTCTACCCTCCTTTGCTACTTTGTAGCTTCTTAACTGAAAATTCCTGACAAAAGTTGGGAATTCATTGCAAATATTTTTCTTAACTTTGCCTCAGATCATATTTACACATCTGAAAGTCAGTTGTCTGCTTTTGGATAGAACAGAGACTTTTCCGATTTCACATTTTGCAGATCTATACCCCTTCATAAAAATAAAAACAATATAATTTTCTTTATGGTGCATTATTAGATTTAAAACATTTTTGTCATTTTGTTTGTTATTTTTGTTGTTGCTTTTTGGCTTGGGTTGAGTTGGGTTTTTTGGGGGGCTTTTTTATTTTTGAAAGACAATTTCCTGAAGGTAATCTAGAGCTCAAACCCTTCCCCTTTGAACTAGGTCATAGTGTACTGTAAAAACACACACACATACATATATAGATAATGTATGCACATACATATATACTGCCATGTATACATTTGTAGTCTGTGTTCTGGGAGGATCGTCAGGGAATTTATGGAGGACAAGCACTGACCATCCGTTATTAAACCTAAAGTTTATACAGCAATGCTAGATTTTCCTGAATGTTATGTGTAGCAAATCTGATTAAATGCTTACTGACTGCTTTTCACTGAACACAAATAGCATTATACAGGATCTTGGTTGCACTGTGGGATATGTAAAACACAGTGTTTGAGTTGAAAGGGGGAACGCCCAGGGGAGCCATTTTTGGCTGAAGGGAGGGGAACCAGCATTATATTCCAGCAGTACAATGGGAAGTTCAGGGAAGGAAAGAAGCTGGAAGGATGGATAAGAGCTGGTGAGTTCAGCTTTGTCAGTAGCTGAACACTCTCACTGGAGGAGTCAACATCAGACTGAAAACACAACCATCAGTTGCATTAGGAATCAACAGAAGCATGAGGTGAAAGCTGGGGCAGCAAAGGGAGGCTGCTGGAAGGCTGCAGTACAGCAATGAACAGTAAAAAGGAGAGAAGGCATGATGACAATTATTTTCAGTAAAGGTGGATAAATATACCTACTACATACAAGAGTGGGAGTGGGAAGAACTGTGAACTCTGTAGCTGAGCTTTCCCAAAAAATTATTGTGAGATCCAGGCTCTAGCTCTAATATGTAGCTGAACTCTTGCTAGGAAGCTGCAGTTTTTCACACATTACTGGTGTGCATTCAATGGACTAGAATTTGTCAGTGTTAAGAATTACTGGCTACTGCCAACAGTATTAAACTGCCTACTGGTGTGCTTTAAACTGTAAAGTACAGGTTGAAAACCTTGGCAAAAAATATCTGCCCATATTTGTTATGAATAATCCCATTTCTATTAGCTGCTAACTTGAGCTGTTCAGTAGCATATGCAGCAATGCTATCAGATAGATACAAAACACAGAAACAGAATCCAATGTATTGGAATAGACCTCTGGAGGTCTTCCAGACCAAGTTCCTGCTCAGAGAAAGATAAGTTGAAGCAGGTTGGAGATTCTACAGCTTTTCTAGGCAATCTGTTCCAGTGTTTGACAGTGTTTCCTTAAGAGTAGAAAAAATCTTGCTGCCCTTGCAGTTAATTTCTCCATTCACCCTATTTCTGTGAAAATTTGGTAGCTCATAAGGTAATAAATGAAAAGTGATACCTATTTTTCAGCAAATTACAGTAGCAGTACTTTTTGTTCATTTACTTAAATGGGCATCTCAACCAGAAAGAAAATACAGCAAAATTTGTCTCACTGTACAATTTGAGATGCCTTAGATATCTGCTGGCACACCTCACTGAGCCATATGCCAGAAAGTGCCACTTTTATGACAGAGGTACAAATTCTCAGGTACTTTGATCGTGTTGCATCTTAATTGTCTAAGGACACTGATCCAATATGCACTAACAGAGAAAAAAGAACTTCTTTGGTTAGGCAGAAAAAGGCCACCGTTCACCGAACAGTCTTATTCAGGGATTTCGAACCACCTACATACAGCCAGCTTCTTGACATCTGCGAACAGGCACAAGCACAGGGAATTCTTGTCTGATAGTAATTATGCATATGCTGTTTTGTGTTGCTGGACAATAGATTTTCACTGTCTGTTGACTGTCAGTTAACATCAATCTCATCCAAGCTATTCACAAGGTCTTGTAAAAGAACACCGGCAGTCTTGGGCTTGCATTCCTCCTCAGGATACCAGAAGAAGACCAAGGGAATACTGTATTAAGGTGATAAAAGTTAGAAGCAAGATTTAGATGAAGGCATAATTTGCAGTACCACTTCTATCATGAATAATAGTATTGAGGAGATGGAGAAGAACACGAAATTGGATTACTGTTACTATGAAAGAGGACTAGCAGCATGTGTACAAACCCCAAGGTAAACAGCATTCAAGAGTACGATGGTATATACTGCTATGCCACATACTTGAGAAGGTACAGCTGATTTCTGACATGTTTGCTGTAGATGGATTTTTGTTTTGTGGGGGCTTTTTTTTGTTCATTTGTTTGTTTTATTTTAGTTAAATACAAAAGTGTAATCTGAAGATTACAGAGCAACAGCTTCTAGCCAATTTGATTTTTCCCCCAACCAACCAAGGAGGTTTTCACACATATTTCTAAGAGATTTCCAAAATTATTGCACCTAGGCTTAACTATATTCTAGAATTCAAAGCCTTTCTCCAACCTTAAAATTGACAAGTCTTTGGAAAGGACACAGGTTTCTATTCATTGTAATTGAGGTCCAAATCAGGTCCCACCGTTTGGTATTACTCTAACCATTTTCTGAAATCTTATCCAGGACACAAGGTTCCAAAAGAACTGTTATTAGACATAGGTGGGTGCACATTTGATAGGAACAGTAGGATTCCATAGCCTTACCAGCCCTTCTTGTGACAAGGGAACCTGTTGTGCCAAGTCTAATGACAATGCATATACAGGGAAAATAAAGCTGTCTGCCCATCTTGAATAAATACACCAGTTACTTTTTCTACTTGTCTTCCTCAGCAGTGGGATTGTGTGTTATAAAAACAGTCAAAGTAAAATCTAGTTTAGGTTGATCTTGCTGACTCGCAATCATGTTAAGGAATAGGTTTCACTTGAGACACAAAGTATGGTTATCACAGAAACACCCCTGGGAATCTGCTTGTTTTCTATTCCTTTGTTCTAATTTCTTGATGCAATCTATAAATATTGGACTAGGACAGAATGGTCCATCTCTTATCTGTTTCACTCAACCTTTAAAAGGAAAGAGTGAATAATTCAATAGACATTATTGCTGTTGTAAATTGTCCTGTGATGCACAAACTGTCGTTTTATTAATTCCTTGATTACAAAAAAATTGTGCTTGTTCTTGTATCAAAGTTAATGACTCAAGAGTTTGACTGGAGTTGCTAGCAGCTAATGAAGATGTTATTAAGAAAGGTATGCAATTAAATATCTTCAATTAATGCACTTACGTCTTACTGATAGCAAAAGTATTCTTCCACCTATAATGAACTTCTGTCATGAGAAGAATGGCCAAAGTTGTATACTGATGCATCTTTTTACTAATAGAATTGGCCAGTACAGACCATGATTCAGAAAATCAAGAGCAAACTTTTAAAATCAAGCTTGTAAGACAGAACATTGATACACAGGTATGAAAAAAAAATATTATTTACTAGAACCACATTATGGATCCGATCTTGAACATATAATTCATAAGCAACTTCAGAATAAAATACTGAAAAGGTTGGTTATGGGCTTGAAAAACAAGAAAAGGTATGCAGTGGATACTTTTAGTGTTACAGAGAAAGAATATAAGGATATTAAATGCAATATGTAAATCTATATGGTGTGAGTTAAACATATGGTCCTGCTTATGACTGGAACCTAGCAACAAGATAAAAAACTGATATAAATGTCATGATAAAGGTATAATGCATAATTAATATATGCAGGAAGACTAGATCAGAAATCACTTATTTAGAATTCATAGCCCAGATCCAGGCTGCTGTGTAGCTGTAACTTACTGACACTTAGTGGGTCACCAGGCCCTGACATGTATGTATAATTAATCTAAACTGGAAAATTTGTGTGTTCAGTTTGCAAACGGGCAAATGTATGCAAGACTCTTCTTGATTAGATTTTGGCCCATTCCTCTTCTTGATTTAAATCATTATATGTAGTATTTCTTCTATTTCTAATGGTGTGTAACACAACACACAGTTAAATTGACATGTTTAATTAGAATCCTGGTTCTAAACTCATGAACCTTTTGTTTCCTATAGCTCTTGTTCAATCCAATGCTTACCTTCCTCCTTAATAACCAAAACCTTTTAAACAAACAAGTGGATGAGCTCTGAAATAATTTATGTCTCAGCTGAACAAAATACTAGCCAAACGAGGCAAAACATTCTATTAAAAGAATTCATTAATAGCATGAAGATGTAAACTCTTCTATTCATATTATATTTAGTTCATAATTTCCATAGATCTGATTTATGTGCATTTAATTTTCTCTTGTATTGTTCTGCAACAACCATTCCTATTTGGCTTCAGCACTATAGGATGAAACTTTGTAAACCGCCTTATTTTTCCATAATTATAAAACTAGAATAATGGTATTTAAATGCAGGATAACCAAACATTAGGCAAATGAAGTACAGGAAAAATTTTAAATCAAACACAGGGAAAAGTATTGGATTTAATTCTCTTAAGACCAGCACTAAATAACCCTTAGGATTATACTATTCAAGTTACTAAAACAAGCCTACATTGTACCCTACAACACTCAGTGCAAAGCTATTGTACTTTCATTAATATTTTATTTGAATCCTTGATTTGTAAGATGAAATTTCTCTTCCAGAGACTACAAGCAGGAGTGTAAACTATAAACTGTGTCTTGTACAAAGCAAACTTCTTGACATGAAACATCACTTTATCCCCACCTTGTGGAAGTTTTCTGCATACGCTATTACTTAGTTGAAAAATAAATTTGTGGTTATGATCTGAACAATTCTAGTAATGTAACCGTAGTATATCATGTATCCATAGAGGTCCTCTTACATTTACTTTGTCATGGAGTTTGTAGCTCCAAAATTAGGTTTTCATTTAGATGAGACTGAGCTGAGTCTGTTAATCAGAAACACCAGGAGAGAGAATGCAAGGGGAAGAGAGATCACAGCAACAGAGGAGGTAAAAATTCAGATTCAGGTTTTGTTCCAAAGATTGTTTATTCCAAACTTGAATCTGAAACATAGACAGTAAGAAACAAACAGCTCAATTGATTTTGTTGGATGTTTTAGGATACAGCTATATTTCTGAAAATTAATCCTATCCATTCTACAAAGAATTAACTGAAGTATTGTGTAGTTAATGTATATAAAAAGAAACCATGAAAGAAACAATAAAAACCATGAAGGAATAAAAAAATAAAGGAAAAGTATTTAATTCTTACCTTGATCTGGCATCAAATCCCATAGTGTAAAACTTTTTTAATTGACAGCTGCACTGTAAAGTCCTCTTCTTTTCTGGAACTGAAAATATATTATATTACATTCAATGGTCCAGAAAAATGCAAAAATGCAGGACTAGAGTGATCCCTAGAATTGCTGCATTTGGTTCTTTGTCATAATTAAAAATAGCATAGAATAATTTCAAAATCACTATTAAGTTCACTTTAAAAAGATCTTATCTTTTTCTCTTCCTATTTTCTCATTAAGGTGTCATTACAGAAGAGCTTTACAGTGAAGGTTAGGAAGCTTGTTCTGAATTTCCAGCCTAAACCCGAGATGGTTTACTTTTACTTATTTATTTTTTTACTGAATTGACTAAATAACTCTTCATCCTTTACTAGTGTTCACTTTCATACAAGTTTTTGGTTATAGACAGAAGCAAATCCTCACAGCCTTGGATATCTTTGCTCACAATAACCCCATGCAGAGCTAAAAGCTGGGATTGGAGTGGCTGGAGAGTGGGCAGACAGAGAGACTTGGGAGTGTTGGTGGATGGGAGACTTGACATGAGCCAGCAGTGTGCCCAGGCAGCCAAGAAGGCCAATGGCATCCTGGCCTGCATCAGGAATGGTGTGGCCAGCAGGACTAGGGGAGTTATCCATCCCTTGGACTCAGCACTGGTTAGGCTGAACCTTGAGTCCTGTGTCCAGTTCTGGGCCCCTCAGTATAGGAAAGATGTTGGGTTATTGGAACATGTTCAGAGAACGGCATTGAGGATGGTGAGGGGGCTGGAGCATAAGCCCTATGAGGAGCAGTTGAGGGAGCTGAGGTTGTTCAGCCTGGAGAAGAGGAGGCTCAGGGGTGACCTTATTGCTGTCTGTAACTACCTGAAAGGAGGTTCTAGTCAGGCGAGGGTCAGTCTCTTCTCTCAGGTTCCCAGTGACAGGACAAGAGGACACAGTCTCAAACTCTATNCATGCCTGCCCCGGGCTCATATCCCCTCCCGAGTGGCAGCCGTCACACAGCTCGGGTTGGCCCCTCCTGCTCCGAGCCCACCCTCTGCTCCGCCCCGTCCCTTCGAGGGCTGGGCTGTCATTGCCACCGTCCCATCGCAGACAGGCACAGCCTCCTCTTCTAGGAGACCTTGAGATGTTGTTCCAGGTGGTTGTGATGTCTGGTTTGCGCCGTCTCTGTCCCCTTTATCTGATGTTCGTGTCTAATGTTTACAGAACTTGCTCTATCCCAGCCCTGTGTCCCAGCAGGGCCCTGACTTCCCTTTCTAACCCCAACTCACCAGGGAGGTGGTGGAGTCACCGACCCTGGACGTGTTCAAGAGTAGGCTGGATGAGGCACTTGGTGCATTAATTTAGTTGACGGGCTGTTAGATTATGGGTTGGACTTGATCTTTAAGGTCTCTTCTAACCTTGTTGATACTGTGATACTGTGATATCATGACTGATTATGTCAGTCCCTCCAGGGACACTTTTCCAACATCTTTACATCTCCATGCATTTTTTGCTAGAATCAACCCCTTTGAACTGCAAACAGTGTCTTAGGTAAGACCTTACACAAGGCAGTCCTGTTATCATATTGAAGCATTTATTCTCAGTTAACATGACAACAGAATCACAGTTCTGCAGAAGCTCTGTCCCCTCTGCGTGTGTTCAGTATGTTCAGAAATATTTTTTTCTTGAATTTATTTGCTTTCCCTCATTCTGTTGGCAAAACTTGTTTATACGGACAAAAGAGAAAAAGCCAGCAATAAAATGAGACAAGCGGTTTTAATATTAATTTTCAGCTAATAAAATATTATATTTTAAATGTTTTAGGCTTTTTTTCCTAATCTTTGTTTAGCGAGGTTTCAGATTGAATATAAATAATAAGTATGGTATTGCTTGCATCCAAGTCCACCAAAGAGGGGAACTTTACTAGTCAGGTAAGGATAAATCAAAAAAACCCTTAGACTGAAAGAGTATTATCAATACTTTTGTAACCAGTATATTTCTTTCTGCTATTCTTTACATTCTATTTTTCATTTCATCTTAGGGAGAAATAAAATTAAAATGTCGACTGACTTTAATGAAAGACAGTGGTTTAGGTTTTTGTATAAAGCCTTCCAGAAGATTTAAATCTCCTCCTCCAAGCTATATCTTAATGGAATAATGTCAAACCTTTCAAAAGCTCAGAATACAACGTACTGACCCCATAAATGACAACAAAAGAAAGATTATGTAAACAAATAAACAAATAGAACAAGGCAAGCATCCATTATCTCAATGCGAGTCCAAGTATTACAGCCTGGCCGACATTCATGCTGCACAGCTCGACTGTGCCTCTTCTACAGCCTGTATATGGTATACTTACAGCTCTGTAACATAATTGTTATTTACTTTAATTACTCGAACTTCAGAGTGAAAAATGTAAAATGAAGGACATATTGTAATCCATCAGAATATTTTACTTGGGAAATTGAGGATGTGTGTCATAGCATTTATAAGAAAATATGGAGAAATAACAGCACGAAACTTGATGAAGGACTGATCATAGACTTTATAAGATTGCATACCAACTTGGCACAATCTCATACATTTTGCCTAGTGCACACCAACCCCCAAAAGAAAACCTTGATATTGTTTGAAAATACATCAGTTGGCAAATCAAATTAACAATTAAGAAAAATGAACAGTCAGTTATTCAGTGTATATTCAGTTCACCTTTCACCTTAATGAGAATATAATCCTAAATGCAAAATATATAAACTGGCTTCCTACAGGACATTGTAATTATAATTTCAGATATAGAAAGTAAGTACTTCATTAATGCATTGCTCCAAAAAACTCCACAAGGCATCAATGTTGGGTGCAGGGCTGGTGGAAGAGGAAATAAAAGGCCCAGGGCTTAAGCTTGTAATATTTCTCTGATGCATCAGATTATCAATGATCTTTATCTTTTGGGGGTTTTTTGGTGTTGATTTTTTTTTTTTCATTATGTAACAGTGAAGAGCAAGTTTTTATTTTCTCTTTTTTTCTTTTATTTTTTTTTTTAATAAGAAAAACTTCTAAAATCATATCTAACCTGCCTAAATCTGCAGAAAATCTGAAAGAAGCTCTGAGATGCCTTTCTCCAACCACATGTAACGATCAGGACCAGTCACCTGAAAGGAATCCACATTCAACTTTTCTCTGTCATACAGAGTTAAACAGAAGCCTCTTGGTTTTATTCCTCAGTTACAAATTTTTCATTCACCCTAGGTTTTCAGCCTTTTGATATCCTGCTAGGGTGAGGGAGAAATCTGTTTCCACTTCTTTACTGCGAATTATGCCATCTTTACTCTGGTTAAAGCAACAGTCTGACAGATGCCTTTTTTTTTTTTTTTTTTTTTTTTTTTAATAGTGCAGCTATGTGGATGCTGTTATGTGGGTATGTAAGTAGGAGATTTGGGGAGTGGCAGCTATGTAAGCATATGCAAAGCAGAGACCTTAATAGACCTCCAGCTGACATTCTGGCATAGCGTCTAATCCCACCCGTTTTTTATGTAAGCATTTGCACAAGTAAAAGGACAACACAAATAGTCTATCATTGCAATTTTTATATGGCTATTAAATTAGTCAGAAGGTCAGGGTTTGGTATTATTTTTCAATCTCACAAACAAAATCCCACATACTTCCTTAGAAACTGCATCAGTTACTAAGTATTTTCTCCTTGTTTAAAAATTACAGTATTACAAAACCGACACAATCCAATGGGTAATTATTTCAGCCACCCTGTGTGACAACAGCAGGCGGCAGCAACGGATCTGGATTTAGCCTTTAGGAAAAAAAATGGTTTACACAGCATGAGTACAGTAGGGGAACAGTTGTTTTCTACGGGAGTGACTCCTCTCATGACAATAATTTTCTCCAATCCAAACTGCTATGTGGGAAAGTGTTTCCAAAATGTTTTTGATTGAAACAGAAGTAAAATAGTTTGGTTTTTTTACTTATCCCTAAGCTACTTGACATGTTTCATTTGAAACTGACTAAAAATCCTAAAACACTGTTTCCTTCTGTCGGGACTTTTGGGAAGAGGTGACATGAGCCTTCCTAGACTCCACAGCTAAGCTCCCAAATGTTCCAAGAGTGGTGTGAACACACACGTTATGGGTCAATCAGCTCTGATAGCCAAATCTGCACCGCATCATTCCAGACCTGCAAGGAGTTACCAGTGGCTTCAATTTTCATTCAAGTGAGGAAAAGTAAAATAATTTGAGGGCCAAAAAAAGTATTTCAATTTCAAATATACTGAAACCAAATGCAGTAAAAATATAGAAAGACATATTCACACAATGCAGAAGTCAATTTTTTTTAGGATATTCTCTCTCTTTTTTTTTTTTTTTTAATTTGGTTGGGTTTTGGTTTTGTGGTTTGTTTTTTTTTTAATTTAAACTATTCAATTTACACTCAATGAAACACAAATATTTCTGAATTTCACTGATTTTAGGCTATATCTTCTGTCTACCCATTTTAGTATCCTTCAGCTAATCTGAAAGACCTTTACCAGAAGAGACTAGAAATACTCACAAGGCACTAGGCAACATTTCACAACTTTCATTTGTTCTGTATTCAACATCTATATCACCTGGCATCCTTAGCTCAGCACATTTTCTGCTTCTTGCTCAACAAACATAGGATAAAAAAGGCATCTCTGAGGGTTGAAAAACTGTATAAAAATGAAGATGCAGCAGACAGAAGGAAACTAGGAGATAGCCTAGCCGACATGAAGGGCTATATGGATATCATCATGTTCAGGAGCCAGAGCACAGACATCACTCCCTCATACCTTTTAATTAAATGCTCCATAGACAAAACAGAGGCTGATAAGGACAATGGGATGACTACATAACAAAATGAACAGGTATTAGAAAAAAAGTATTGATGTAGCCTTGTCCTTCACCTTGTATCAGAGATTTCTAAGATGGATCTAGGAGGCTTCATCTGCATTAGTTCTGGCTAAAAGCTGGAAAAGCTTCTGCTTCCTGGGAGACCATTGGTTTCTTCCTGGTTGAACAGCAGTGTAGACAAATTAATTTTCTTAAAACGATATGTAGTTGTAGAAATATGCAAGTATAACATCTGAACCTAAAAGCAAATATTTCTACTAATTTTCCTTTGTTTTGTTAGATTTGTCTTTTTTACTTCCTATTGCTATCCTCCTAGTTCAATTGAAAAAAATTAAAAAATTATATGCAGATGATACCAGCCTAGTCACACAAGCTAAAAATCCCTTTGTGGTGTTCAGAGGTTCCTTAGTAGTTTTTGGAAATGTGAAGACTCAGTCACAGCACAGTAAGACATTTTCTATTTCCAAAGTCATGGAGTAGAAAAGCAAACTATAGAAGACAGGGTAAACAGCAGTTTAACGTACATCAATACCTTTACATTTTTATAGAAAAAAATTACCTCTGGAAATATTTGTTTTATTTCCTGTAATTATATGTTGTATATATTTATAAGACACTGCACAACTTTTTGAACACATGGCAGAGAAGGCTCATTCTTTGAGGATGTTTGAAACGCTTTTGCTAGTTGCTAGAAGTCTGATCTCACAATTAAATTCAGTAGGAAATACTTCTATTTCATTCTGCTCTCTGGTCACATGGGACCTTCTTCCTCAGTCTCAATGCAAAGTCACAGACTTTCTTTTTGCTCTGTATTTCAACCTTATTATAGGTGTTCTTAGGTGTCTGACTGTCAAGAGGCATTTTATATAAATGTCCCTTAGCAGCTGCAATTTTTATTTATTATTTCAAGGTCCCACTGAGTTTGTAAGTTATGCACAACTACTTCCCTATGGAGAAAACAGTTTTTCTCTATTATTTTCTTTATGTCTGGTGTCTCCAAATACTGCTAAATGGATTAATATCTCCCATCTCTATACCTATTTCTGAATGTTGGGGGTTTTTTATATTCTTTCTTGCTCATTCAGGTTTATGCTCATGAATAGGTTTAGTCTCATATCACATTGGAAATTATCTTCTCGCTTCAGAGGGTTTCTCATCCTGTCCAGTGCTTTGGGCATGGCCCACCTCTGCTCTGTTTCCACTCTCAGGGCTCCCTGCTATATTGCATCATGCTCTGTTTTGTTCCAATCTTCTTAAAGCCCTTTGCTGTTTTCACTCTGTCACCATTTTTAATTTTTGTTTTTTTCTTGCTTCTTTTTCTTATCACATCCTCTTTACCTTACTAGCAATACCGAATGGTCTATTTTCCCATCAATTGTTTTGCTTGTCCATCTGTTCCATAGCCTGCACCAGTTCATTGGAACAGTTTGCTCTCCTGTCTCAATACATGCTCTGAGACAGGCAAACACAGATTACCAAAATGTTTGACAGCATTACGCACAGGTGGCTGTGTGGCAGCTAAGGAGGGACATTGTCACCATGAGCATAAGTACCGATACATGGAAAATGTAGTGCACCAAATAAAACTATCAGATAGATAGGTGTATTACAAAATTGTATGCTAACAGTTCCTTTTCCTGTGTTTAGTGTCAGAAGTCAAGTTCCAGGACTCCTTCCAGACCATGGAGGCTGAAGAAGTAGTGATGAGAGGCGTGCAGGAATACATTTCACACATTTGGGGGAAGAGAGAGGGAAACAATGGTGGTCTGAATTGCTTTTTGGACTCATTGTACTAGAAGAGGAGCTTAGACACTAGCCAAGATGACACACAGCCCTCACATACGTAGGGGCTTCCAGCTGTCTTCTTGTAGAGGTGAATTCCCCTCTATGATCCCACTGAAAGGCAACACTCATCTGTGATCCCATATAAATCAGAGAAGGATATCATCTTTTTCAAGAACACAGTCAAATAATTCCTTCAGCCGGCTAATATATATATAAAAAAATGAGCTTGATTTTAGTCATTACTAATGAAAAATTATTCTAATGTTTCTGAGTCCATGAGGGGACTTTCCAAAGTCACTCCTCTGAAATAAAACTACATTCCAAAGTGGTCTGTTACTAATGTTCTAAATGGTACTTTTATTTTTGTGTGTTTAAAAAAAAAATTAGCAAATATGCCTTTATGACTTCTTTTTTTTTTTTTTTTTCACATTTGCATTTGCTCCTAGACCCATCATTTTAATGACAATAGTCTTTAAGGAGGACATCGCCTATTCTTCCTTATAAGCTTAAAGGAATTATTGTCCTTTTGATTTTGGCAAGAAACATTTGACAGGTAAGTAATAGATGCTTCAGTTAAAGTCATTATTTTATACTTGAGAGACTTTTTGCATTAGTTTTTTAGTTGTAATAATGTCACTCACTATAATATTGAGGCATTACCCACCTATATTTTCATATAGTTATGGCATTAAATAACTTATTAGACTTTTGCATTTCGTTCAGAAAAAGTTCATATTACCACATTCATTCTTGCTGGAAAATAAAATCATAGAAATGGTCAAAATGTCAAATTCAGCATTTTCCTTGACGTTAAACTGATGAAGATTTTACAGTAAAAGACAAAAATTTTCAATACCACTCAAAGCATCTCTGGTAAGAGGTAGTTGGCAGTTTTCTCATGAACATGAATAAAAATTGTGGTAAAAGTTACTAACTTGTTTTCAGGATGATAAATCATGTGCACTACATCTCTTCTTTTTTCAAAACTATGTGTATGGATGTTTTTATCCTATGTTACAGAATAATTTTTAAATATACAGAAATAGAAAAGAAACAGACTGATCTTCTGAAAGAGATTATTTAAAATCATACTCTCTCAGAGAATAATTAGCCACATCCTTCTGGTTTAAGCAGCTTTACCACCAGATGTCAGTAGTCTACAAATTTCAGTGTGAGGTTTACTACTGTGTTTCCCTTCAATTATTTTACTCATTTTCATTAAAAGCTACATAATAATATCTGACATGGTTAATCTCCTTGTGCTGTGTTTTGTGGGGGTTTTATACATGTAAAGATACTTAAATTTAATGAGGAATAAGCAAGAAGATCATCATGTTTTCAGTTTATCCACAATTGTTTCTATGAATAGAACACTCAGCTCTGTCATATGGATAGGAAAAAAAAAATCCATATTTTGACTTCCGTTAGTGTTTTTGCTGATGTTTATGTAAATTACATTAAAGAGTTCTGATGGGTCTGATCATTGAGAAACAAACTGCCTGAATTTCATATTCAATTGTGCTATTTGTAGCACATGCTGACATGTAATTCACAACAGAAAAACATGTCTAATATCCAATCTCAGTGTCACCACAGCACTTTTACTTAATTCCACCTTTTTTTTTTTTTTTTGGTAAATCCAAATACTTGAGTAGAAGAAAAACTCACATTGAGTTTCAGAGACCCTTTGAATCTTACAGTGCTTAAAAAAAAAAAAAATAGATAAGCACATTAAGATAATGTACTTAGGTTTTTTAGTCTGAACAAATTCCTGTAAAGAAATAGAGCTGTCATTACCTAATTTTCAAAAATTCATATGGAAAAAATATTTAAAATAATAAAAAATGGTTTTAAAGTGACCAAAAAATTCATCATCAAAGAAATTCAGTGCTACAGAAAAAGTCTCTCTATTTAAAGCACAAAAGAGATTAATTTAGGTTACCTATAGGTATATGAAGCCAGGACTGCAGCCGCCAAAGTAAAATCGTAAAATTAATAAGGGTAACTTTCTGCAGGCAAATAAGAATTTTAACATCAGATTTTTAAGACAATAAGAGCAGCTAACTATGACCTCAGAGTGGAGAAGAAAATAATAATCTCTGCAACATTTATCAATGTAGCACTAGATTATGTATTTGTTGCCCCTGCCTAGCATCAAATCAAAAACTCCCATGCAATAGCCAAAATAATGATGGATCAAACACAGATTTTTATTTTTTTTCATACAGAAGGCTTTCTATATTTTTTTTTCCTCTCAAATAGACAAAAGAAAACAAAACAATAGAACAGTTAGAACTATGGCCCTAGGAAGAGATGCAAATTATGCAGTTAACTTCCTAGGAAAACTTGTGACACAGAGTTCAGCTGTAATTTTCTGGAACATAGTCAAATTGTCTGCATGTCTATTCATAAATACACGTTCGAAAGAGCTGGCCCATACCAATACAGGAACTGAGTGGATTTTGTTCTCAAGAATTTAATCCAGTTAAAGAGATTAACACAGATAACAAACTCTTACTGCTCCCTGTGGTACATAGGGAAAGCTTTGGTAAGAGGACATGGACTTTGATTAAATTTTAATAAAATTAAATACAAATAAATATATGCATCAGTGCATTTGTTGTCAAACTGCAAAAATGTCACAACACACACTACTTACCAAAACATTAAAATGCATATCATTTCAGAGTACTGTTGTACTTCAAATAAGGATATTATTTTAATCTCTTCTTTTACTAAAATGTTTTCCTTAGGAAAAATAATCACCACCTCCTATTGTTCATTAAGTATTAAGTTATGGTACAAACTCACATTATTACTATCCACATTTGTTTTGTGAATTTAGCAGCTTTGGGTTTTTTTATTATCAGCTGCTTTGTCACAGAAGAACAACCCTCATTCAGGAAAATATTATTTTGTCGAATATTGTTATTTTTTCTTTTTTTGATTTTAAAGAAGAGCAACAATAAATCTTGAATATCAGTTGAAAAGTATGGCATGGCACAAATTTGCATAGGATTTAAGGTAAAATGAGATGTATAAATACTCCCCCACTTCCTGGATTTCCCTTATTATTACACTAAGAATATTGAAGGATTTCAGATTTTCAGTTTTTCTCCTTAGATATCATCTTCAGATTTTTTTGCTTAGTTAACATCTTCTCCATAGTCTTCTTCACAGGATACCCACATTGCCTCACATTTGGATAATCACTGAGAATGTGCCAGGAGAAGCATGATGAATAACCATGGACTCAGCTGGGTAAAGCATCATATTTCATCCAAGTCAGGTAAGAATAATCATAATGTCATTCTCATCTACTTGTAGCAGCAGCAAAGCAGACTTGAAGAGATGAAGGTGGAAGCCAGGCCTAGCAGGGGTTTGCCCAGGGGCAGTGATGTGTGAGTGAAGGAGACACCAGGAAAAGTGTTAGGAGAAAGCATGAAGTCACAGCACCTGTGGATACACTCTGGAGTCTGCGCAGTGAGAGAAAGAACAGTACACAGCTTGTTAAAGAAAGATGGGGAAAAATATTTGCTCATGCATGTATTTGCATGTGTTAAATGCTAAGAGAAGTTCTAAATACCATTGTGCTAAACATTTCTATCAGGATGTTTGGAAGAGCCACAGGGAAAAAAATAACACACTGAAGGCTCATGAAGTCAAAGCACCTATTATTTCTTCAGATAATCTTATAATTTGCACAAGTATATGATGAATATGGTAAAGTTCATGCCACTTCTTGTGTGAAAAAAATCACATAATTCTTTCCTTTTCCCTGTCTTGCATTTTAACTGTCCTCATCCTAGTTTCCAAGCATGTACATCACAACCCTCTGGTATCGGTGAGATCTCCCCCTCTCAGTAGCATCAAGTCTTATGTTGCTACAGTTCCAATTCAAATTATGGCACAAGGAATAGCATGTCACAGAGAAGAAGCAAACAACAAAAGGAGAACACAAATATGAATTAAACACCTTAATCCTGCTTAACGTATTGTTTCATATTTCAGAAGACGGCATCGATACGAGGCTTTCAACACTGCCTTCTTGAGAAAGGTTTCCATCTGCTTAATCAGTTCAAACCAGCCAGCTGATGAACCTGATAATTTTACTGTGTCTAATCATGTGTTTTAGTTTATTATTCCAAAAGACCAAAGTTGTGACAGTGTGATTGTACATGCAAACTAAACTAGATGAATTATAAAACTCCAGGAATAGATCTACATGTTTTAACAAGGACATTACTTTGTTGAGGATAAATTTGTTTCCCAATGAGATTTGTTCTTAAGTTTATCCATAAGAAGAAATATATGTGAGTAAAGCTGTTTTAAAAAAATGCAGGACGTACAATCTCAGAGATCAAAATATTCTTTATTAGCCACAGGAAAGTGATTCCTATGTAAATATGATTTTCCTGGACAACAGAGAAGAAAAAATATTTAGACCCTTGGGAAATCTAGCCCTTATCATCACTTCTCTGGCCTACACAACATTTCTAGCTTGAGTAACTTAATATACAGAATCATGGGATATTCATGCAAGTCTCTTGGGTTTTTTTGTTTTGTTAATTGTTTTTTTTTAAAAAAGGTAATTGTTAAACGAGCTACACCTGCCCCTAAACCAACTCTTTCAGCCATGGGAAGGTCAGCAATGCCAACTCAAAGACCAACTAAAATGATCTTCCTTGGGGCTCACATTTATTTGACCAGACTCCAATCAATACAGGTAAAGAGTCCACAGCTGCTTGTACAATGTGGCCAGAACCCTTTTCTCAGGACAAATTTGTCCTTGCAAATAACTGCAAATCTGGCTGATGTTTAGACCATTAGAAGCCAGAGATGGTCTACTTCTTTAATAGTCATCACCTTTCTTGCTGTGCCAGCAGAATCACTTACCTCTCACTGTCATCGCTAATAACTGTTAAATTCAGAAGTAACCATCTGATGTGTTTGGATCCTCTGCAGAAACCTGAAAGGACAAGAAACTATAGTTGAAAATCTCCAATTACTTAAACTGCTGGAGTTCCTCACTTGTATAAGACATAAGTTAGAGGAATTCATATGGGATGGAAAGAGCTCTTAAATGTACTGAGTGCTTAGAACTTGTTCTTCTCAATATCTACTCAAAAGGGAGGCAGTGGTGAAATGTGATGTCACCTGGAGACATAAATTGGTTTGCTGCTTAGCAATATATATATGTGGTTTTTCTGTGCAACTCAATGAAAATAAAAAGTTACTTTTTTAAGAGAGAGCTTGTATAAATATTTCCTTTCCTCCTGGAATGAAATATGTTACAGTCTGATCTTTTATGATTTACAAATTGATCTGTGTTCTTCAGAAATCCAGCTACATTAATACTTGTGGTAACCCAGAACTGAATAATTGAAAAATACATTGGATCTGTATGACAGAAAAGACTATAAACTGTTTCCACTGATTATTATAGGAAGTACAGAAAAAATATTCTGTCCTAAAATCTACTATGTCAACTGAAGGTGAATTGCAACCATGGTTGCAATTGAACCAATGTTCAAAAAATACTAAGGATCAATGCATACATATTGCAATTTAAATAATTGGACTAATTTAAAAATAAACTTATATAAATATTTACAGTTATAGTTGAAATTCTCTTACTCTAGCTCCTATGACAAAAAAAATCATTAACTATTTTGAAATTTGCAAATAATTTCAGTGCCTCCTGCTTTTAGTCACTTAACTACATGTTACACTGGCTTCAGGAATAAGGCTGGCTTAAAAATTCCTTTTCTCTGGTGTAGACACTCAGACTCACATCCGTGATGCTGTGCTCTATTGCCTAAATCATGCTGATTGAATGTTTCATGTGCTTGTGATGGAAGCAGAAACACTGATATGATCCTGCTGCAGGATTAAATTAAANAATGAGGAGGAGGGGTTTCTATCTCAAATAATTTTTTTGATCTGTTTTGTAAAATGCTATTAGCTCTATTGATAGGGCATAATAAACTGTGAAGAAAATGCAAAACTGAGTATCTAGGGCTGGAAATATTTTTCACTGAAGTGCACCCTTTTGTTCAGCAAAAACCTGCACCAAACATGCTGACCTACAATGGATTTTTTTGTTTTTGAAAAGCACAATAGTGACAAGTTTAGACTGAGCACAGAAGAGTGTATAGAAATCAAGATTCATGCAGCCTACCTCAGGAAAAATCAGCTTAAGGTGTCAGAAAAGAGTCTAGAATAAACCAAATATGCACAGCCTTTGAAGTGAATCAGTTATGACTGATGTGTTGTGCTGTGGGAAACTTCTCTACTCCCTTGGCTTGTGTTGCTCCTGAAAAATTGTTTGCTATTATAGCATGTTCTCATCAATAGCACACAGGCAGCTAGTTTACTGAAAACACATTGTAGAACTGTATATTAAAAAATTTTCCTTAGTGATATCATATTTGTTGGCATAGCTGTAGATTTCTCTTAACCATTTAAATTACATGCACATAAGTAATGCAATATTATTACCAAGATTTCAAAGTATTAGCTACTGTAGCATCCTGGAATCAGTATCCTCAGCAACATTCAAACCAATGTCAGATCAGCTTCTCTTGAGTTGTTCTAAATGTCACAGTAGTAATGTTGTACACAGATGTTCTTTTGACTGATGTGTTAAAAATATAACTATGGCTCTTGCTACCTGGCTCATACTAGACTATAAAATCCTGCCCTTAGAAAATATTTTACTCTCTTGAGAATCGTTTCTGACACTGAATGCTGATTAAGAGACATCTGAAGCAGACTGCACAATAGCATAGTCAATAGAAGGAACAAGCTTCTTCTATTTTTGGTTACAGAGACTTGTCCAGTATAGGCAAAGAAAAACTATACAAAGAATTAACAAGAACACAAAGTACACAAGTGTGTTTATTACATTTTTGCAAGCACTTTGTTCTACATTTCAAAAACGCCACCATCAAGCTGTTGGCACATTTATGTACAAAACAGATTAATTGTAATGCCTGCTACAAAGCATTCTTTGTGAAAATACAAACTCTAATACCAGAGAAGAGCAAAAGCATTAACATCATTACATGAGTTTAAAAGACATAGTTTTAAAAATCAGCACAAACATTTTAAGACACAAAACTGAAACACTACAATATAGAATCCAAAAAGAAGTTCCTAATATTTTTGCAGAACTGTAATATCGGTACTGCACATTATCAGAAAACTGTTGACCCCATAGGACAGCCTAAGTGTAAAAAAAACCAAACAAAACCAAAACCCCAAATCAAAAACACAACCAAAAAACCCCCAAAAACAATCAAAAGAAAACAAAAAGAAAAAAATCTTCAACCAACTAATACTACTTAATGCATTATCATGCCACAAGTAACTATAGTATTACCCTCTACTTACTACAAGAATTGTTAAAAATTACTGATGATGCATGACTAGTAATAGTACAAAGAAGAGTTTTACTCAAGAAGTTTTATTAGAAATGCACTTACACTGAGAGAGAATTCACAATGGTCCAATAAGTGCACAAAACTACCTAAGATTTTTAACACTGACAAAAATGTCTTGTCAGGCTACATCACTTTAAAAGACACTTTACAGCATTCTTGTAGCATTAGAAATAGGCAAAATAAAAAAAAAAAAATCCACCAAATTTGGTCCAATAATACCGACTGTTCTTAAATAGGGTTTTTTGTTCTGTTTTTGATGCAGGTAATTCTTTCAAATTAAGATGACCTATCTTTCTGATAACATTTTCCTATCAAAATAAAGGTTCAAATATATTACTACGCTTTCAAATAATAAGCTCTATAGTGGTCTTTCACCTTACTTCAACGTAATACAGGTAAACCATTATGTGTAGGAAAGCTAGAAGCCAAGCTATAACATTTATGGAAGTTTCCTTTAATATATCTTTTACAGTTCAGACAGGTGCAATCCATTTAAATTTTTAAAGCAGGTAAAAAGACATCTGACTCCTATGGTCACTGTATTTTTGATATATTACTTTCATAAATGTAGCTAAGCAGTAATTTCTTACATCATCACATGAACAGCTCCAATTTAGCATAACCATCATTGAATTAAAGAGAGATCATTCTGTAAAAAACTATGAATAACTATATCACTTAATTAACAGTTGTCTATATACCATAATTCTTTAACAGGTAACCGTGGTTTTGAATTCCTCCAAAAGGCAAGTGGCCATGCATTGTTAGCACCACGGACTGCATGCTCACAATACAAACAGGAATTATCACCCATGGAACTTGGAACGAGAATATTCTTTAAAAACATCAATAATAGTACAATGTTAACAAAGATAAGAAGCACTTTTTTCTTTTTTTTTTCTTTTTTTCTCTTTTTTCGTTTTTTTTTTTTCATTTTTTTACCCACTATTACAAATTTAGAAATTGCACCTTTGATTGTTGAAAACGTTCTTAGGACCTTCATTCAAGTTGATCAGGGTCCATCTGGCAGGTTTTCCAAATATAAAGGAAAGTCATCAGAGTGTTTTCTTTATTTATTGTACATCATGTACAATGGTCCCTTTGAAGTATACCTGTAGTTAAAGTAGTTACTGAACTCGAAACTAAAAAGTATAAAAAGCTACCTTTTTTTCAAAAGCATATAAGAAACAATGTAAAAGGTGTTATGCATAACACATACAAAGTGATTAAAAAAATCAAACACATAGTTGTATTTGACAATAGTTTAGTATCCTTGATCTAACAGAACTAATTAGCTTAAAAGGATTCAGGAAAGGCTATTTAGGAGCTCTGTGGTAGAGAATGGTCACACAAAGTAAGAACTAATTAGGAAACCAAGTGCTAGACAACCAAGAATTCTATGTAGGTGATATGTAAGTCACCCAAACTATCTTTTGTGAGAAGCACTTTCAATTGTTTTTAAAATGGTTGGATGGCCTTTAGTTAAACAACAAAGCATTCACGTAAGGATGTAAGACAAGGATTCTCTTATGTGTAAGCGTTGAGCCGCTCTTTAGAGCGAGTGGAATGAATATCATGAAGCTCTTGTTCCTCCTTTGATTTAATATCCTCATATTTTTGCATTCTACAAGCATCTTTCACATAGGCCCAGTTGGCAGACAATACCATGAGATAATGGACCTGTAAGAGAGGTAACACAGAATTAGGAACTCATAGAATTACTCAGAATAGAGCACATTTAAACTTGAAAGCTATGGGACAGCGATTGGATTCTCATCAGCATTCTTAAGTCAAGAAGTTGTACAGCACCATGATGGCAAATTCAAGTTTGAACTTCATTAATCCTCAGATTCCTCATCTTGCAGCTGTTACTGGTACCGTGACCAGTAGTTGGGAGCAATGCTTAAAAAAACAAAAATTAAAAACTGAAAAACAAGAAATCATCCCCACATTACTATTTCAGCTAGTTTGCAAATCTACATGTGAAAATGCCTTCTGGTTATTTATTGGAGACTTTTCCCCATTGAATCACTATTTGTTAAAGCGGTTCTTAAGACAGAAATATGCCGTAGACACATCTAGAGTCTTATGGTTACATATCTAATACAATTACAGAAAGTTTTTATTTTTTGTTAAAGTCAGCATTGTCTTTCCATTTAGGCATGGCTTACTTTCAATGACAACTTTAGCTAATTATTTAACCAGCTAATCTGGGAAAAATTGTCAATAATTGAAAAATAAATTCAGTTGGGCAAAATGTGACAAAATATAGTTACAAAAAAATTGGGTGCACTATTCATCCAGAAAATAAAATTGTTCAATAACAATATTTTACTGGTTCATGCTAGGATTTTCTGGACATTTATTCCTTCCCTAGCATACTTTCAGACATTTTCTGATGAGAGAATCTCTTAAATTTATGTTAATCAACTGCCTCAGAGGCAATGGATAATTTCCTGAGATCCAAAAGATTCTACCCCTCCCTAAGAAATTAAAGAATTATACTGGGATTCAACTAATTAAACTCCTATTCATGTTGTACCATTGTAGATATGAGTATCTTAGATTAATGCTAAATGACCAGGTCCATTTTAACATGTTCTTTCTCTTTTGGAAATGACAGTGTTCATTTTTTTCACCCATATTTGTTGGAAATTTTTTGCCAATAAGTGCAGACAAAAGTACATTTCTTAATCTGAATAATTAAGATCAAGGAAAGCATTCTGAAGCCCTTCAAAAGACCAAATACTTCTGGTATCTTTTTTGTTCTTGTATTTTATGTCAAGCTTCAAGTTAATCCTTATTTCAGGAACACAGGCTGACTTGATGAGGCATAAAACACAAAGAATTTGTTCAGAGAATCTGTCCTCTAGTAAAAAGACCACAGAGAGTAGTATTTATCCATCTCTTCAGAAGTTTCTTGATATTTATAGTACAATACTAGCAGTACAACCTGTGATGATAATACAAATGTATGGCAGCATATAATGTGTCACTCTGGACCACTTTCTGGTCATATTTTAGTACACAGGAAAAAGAAAAACCTTCTACCAAACTCAGCTGTTCTAAAACCTTTCACCATGAGTAATTTCTGGATCAGGCATTTTAGATCAAGCGAGAGACTCTAACACTGAATCCCCACTGTGCTGTATAAAATGCCTTAAATTGCATCCACAGTAAAACTCTTCAGAAAAATCAAAGAAAACCTGGCTGATAATCCTAAATCTGCCATCTCAGGTAAATGTAATTTGCATCCAATGGAAACACTAGTGCTGGTCCTCTGAGGGCAAGATTTCAGTTAAAAAATATAATAATACAAACTTAGAACAGATTGTAGACATTAGAATCCTGAAAGTTGAGGGGTACACTGGGGAGCAGTGTACTTACATCTTCCTGATCTTTTAAAACACAACCACCAGAAAACCTTGCAATTGAGGAATGTGTGATGAAAACAGCACTGTTCTTATCCTCACAAAATATTTGGTAATGACCAATTATGATACAAATTTAAACCTAATGCCAGGTAGTTTCACTTGGCAATTTTCCTTTTTTATTAAAAAATAGCCACAGTCTGACCTTCAGTAAACTCCCATTTTTTTGCCCATTCCTTCCTCAAAAAGTTACTGAACCAAACTTCTAGAATAGTTGTTGAAAATTCTTGGAGTTCACATTCACTTTAAGTAGGAAGACTTTCCTGAAAAGAACTATTTTATCTTATATAATCTCATATATCTATTTCCACATTTTATAATGATGTATACATTTAACAGTCCTGCTACCTTTTTTTTTTTAACACCAAGTTCCTAGATGACATCACCACACCAAGGAGGTCATCTCTAAGTGGCTGTCTAATTGCATTTCATAATTCCATGACCTGAATAGCCTGAAGCCAGTGGGGCCCCTGTCAAGGCTTATTTAAATTGAAGCTGGGCAGCTTCCACAGTCTGCCTCAGGATGTTTCAATTACAGACATATGCAAGGCAGAGTCTTTCCATACCTATGGAACATTCCTGCTTAAATTTCTTCGTAAGGTTAAGGTAGGCTTCAAAATCTGAAACTGTAGAACTGCAGCTAGTCTAGAAGGGTTTTGGGGATTATTTAGGGGTTTTTCATTTTGCTTTTCCATTGAGGACATGTCATTACCTCCTTAGGACCCAGGTCTAAATAACTTTTTTCCTGCCATTACACACATTTAAGATAATGGAGAAGAGCACAATCATACTGGGGAGAGAGACTGGATCACTTTTCCATTTCCCTTGTTCCTGTTGCAGGAGAATTGATTGCATCTCCATTTCACAGGACATAATTTCTGTGGAACACCAGGCAAAAGAGGATTGCACATATGATAACTTTTTGAACAGCAAAATGGTGTGTGTCATAATTAAGTTTTTCTGTACTGGTTTTGGGCAAACATCATAGGCAGGATGAATACTGGCTTTAAAATAAACTCTGGAATGCTAGATTTTACATTTAAACAGCTTCTGTTTTCTGTTACTATCAAACACAACACTGCCAACAGTAAAACTAATATGTACTACTGCAATGATCTTTTCTATACACATTTAAATATCCTGCTAATATGTGCACGTCCAACCACAAAATTCTGTATTTTCCCTCATTTACTGTCTGTTGCCTTTGGGCTACTGTGTCATGTGTGAAGCCCAGTGTTCAACCTATAAATGTGGTCTGGTATGCTGGCTTTAGAAATTATCCCCAATTGAAGGGTGGAATGTGATAGTCTTCACCAGGTAACTGTAATGGAAGATTAAAAGCAAAAAATGTAATTACAAAATTGAAATAGGTATAATGCAGTTGCAAACTTTTAATAAAACATACATTTACCAGCACTGGGACCCTGTATAATTTAGCATTAATTTGTATTGCTGTTGAAACAGTGTTAGTATGCCTGCACTGAGCAGTTGCAGAATCCAATAGAAAGCACACTTGGGTATGGATAACACTTCAAAAATATACGAATAAATGTGCACCCTCAGAGTTAATTCCTATGGGATTTGAGCTTGGTGTAATACAGTTATGGTATCTTTGACATAGTGAGCTTTGAAAGGGGTTTTGTTTGTTTGTTTGTTTTTTAAACATCCTTTAAAGTGCTATGTATTCAAACTATGTGGGTCAATGTACCTTCTTAATTTCCTTTCACTGAATATGTGTTATTTTTCACTGAATATCTTGGGTAGCTATTCTGATTCAAAACTCTTCTTTGAAACGCAGAATTGTTATTTGAACAAAATAGCATTTGATAATTACTATTCAATATACTTCAAAACAATAATACAATGGAAAACTAATGATGTCCTGGATATACTTTTTTAAAACTAATGATGTATTATAATAATTGATATCTAGTCACCATTTTTGCAGGTGAATCAGACAAATTTTAGTTTGGAAAATCAATTAAATTATTAATATGAATTGGATTCCACTATTATTTTTTGTGATCTTGAAACAAAAAATACATTGAAAATATATATTTTTCATTTAGCTATCTTTTCAATGTTAACAGGGTGTCATATAATACTGAAAAAATGGCAGAGAACAAAAAAAATTAATGTAACAGGAATACTATCTTTATTAAACATTGTTTGACTGGGTTTTTTTAGAAGTGTAATGCTAAGTATAATAAATCATGACCTTAGGATTCAATTACAAATTACTAGTATCAATATTATATAGTAATCACCACCACTAACTTTTCTTATGAATGCATCTGTAGCAAGTAACAGTCATTTTTCATTTCCCACTGCAATGTACATAATACAAACCTACACTGGTACAGAAATGAGTCTAAAATTATGTTTAAGCAGACAAAGCAGACAAAAGACAGAAGAGCAGAGTACTAGCTCATACACTTTTTTCTCAGTGAAACATTCTCATTGAAAAATGTCATCAATTTTAAAGTAATCTTCATTATAAAGAAGCAGAGAAATTGGTCTTGACAGAAAAATGCCAACACATTCACATATATTCACAGAACTGACAAAAATATCCTGCTCCTAAAATAGCAGTATGTGAATACCCAGAAAGGCAGAGATCATAAAAGTATAATGATATGATCATGACACACACACGTGAATTCAGACACTTGTCTGAATACAGTAAGAGAATAATAAAAATTCTTAACATATACTTATAGATGTTTTTTATTTAAAAAGCTAATCATGATACTCTACTTCAAAAGAAATCCATCAATATATTAAAAAAATATATAAGAGAGAGTATTGAATTACAGAATTATATTTTAGTAATGGCATTGAATGATAGTATTGAAATGGAACAGCTGATCCTCAGTCAGAAGCAGAATGTATTAGCAATTCAGATGAGGAGCAGAGTGTTGGGTAGCTTACCATAGCAATAACTGCTGCTCCAGCTCCAGCAAGTGCCACAATGAACAAATGGAATGTCATATTTAGCTGTAAAGGGAGACAAAGAAATGGACCTTCAGGGTTGTACCCCAAACAGAAATTGAACAAAAAGTCAGAATAACATGGTGTGAATTAGTACCTTCCTGGTGCCACCGTTTCACAAAAGTGTTGACTAGGAATACTTGTTCTGAGAATTTAACATTACTACATGTCTTTTTGCTTGTGCTTATTTTGTTAAAATACTTTAAAAACATAGTGTTTAAATAATAAAATATTAAAACACTCTAGCACTTTTTTTTTTTTTTAATACAGAACTATCTTACTAGATTTATGTTTGTGGTGGCTTCTCTAGGGGCAGAGACAGCCTAAGAAAAACCCATTTTCTCTTCATTAAATGTAGCTTTCCATCTTCATGTAATGATCTACTTACACTCCAAATCTGCAAATCAAATTTGTTCATAGCAATATAATATAAACCAGGTTCAACTGCACTGGGAGAGTTGCATTTTCTTAAATGGTTTTGGTGTAAGGGCAAATTATGTACCTCCACTCTAAAATTCCTTCAAACGCAGGAGGATATAGTGAAACATTTAGAAAAGCATAATCTGATTTCAGAGGGATCAACATTTTTACCACTTTTTGTTTTAGGTAGATGTAATTTTGTTTTGTGCCGCCTTCATCCTTTATTATTTAAAAACAAAACCAGAAACCTCAGCTGCACTGAAACAGGTGGACTTTGCCCAAGGGAAAAACTACAAAGAAAAATGTACTGTTACTATCTTAATATACGACATGGCTTGGCCAAATATATTTGAAATATTTACTTTCCAGTCACAACAGTAATCATATGATCGTCAAGCAGTGATTAGACTTATTCATTGTGCAGCAGGTATTTAAGCTTTCAAAATTATCTCAGTAACAAAGTACATGAAAATGAAATTATTAAAAACAAAGCAAAACCAAAAGTGTATTCAGAGAACATTTAATGGCTAGAGAAATTGAACTGACTAAATTTGGTACTTGGAAGACTGCAGTTTTCACTGTGATTTTATTCATCACCATAGCCATAATTAGAACATTAACAGTAAGAAAACAGACATCAGCTATTCCCTACTATAACATATATTATGGATTTGCCAAAAATATTATCACATTATTCACCTCATTAGAGTCGCACATCTTGATGAAACTTTCTGATGAGGTGCAAACCTTCTTTTCCTCTCCAATAGTTACAATACCTGAAGAAGAATAAATATTCACATTTTTTAGTATTCCTTGTATACATCAACTTACTTCATATGAGAAAAGCTAAGACATACAAATTGTTGGCTGCTTTGCACAACTTATTTTAACATTCAAAACCTGATTTTTGTTGACAATCAGGGATCTGGAGCAATCTGTGAAGACAGCCTGAGAGTTGGGATTGCACAGCCTGGAAAAGAGAAGGTTCAGGGGAGACCTTACAGCAGCCTTCCACTAACTAAAAGGGGTTGACAGGAGAGAAAGAAAGGGACATTAGACGAGGACATGTGGCAATAAAACAAGAGCTAACGGCTTGAACTGAAAGAGGCCAAGTTTACACCAGATGTAAGGAACAAATTCCTTATTATGAGAGTGTTGAGGCACTGGACCCTGTTTCCCAGAGATGTGAATGGTGTCCCCTCCCTAGAAGTGTTGAAGGCCAGGTCAGATGGAGAAATCTGATTTAGAGGAAGGTATCCCTGCCTGTGGCAGGGGGTTGGAACTAGATTATCTTCAAAGTCTCTTCCAAAACAAACCATTCTAAGATTCTATGATCATTTCAGCCACCACAAAGCTCATATATCATCTATTTAGTTAAAACACTAGTAAAAAACATGCAGATAATAATTTTTCAGCCATCTTTGAAAATACCTTAATTCGTCATTTTGATCAGCACAATGAGAATACCAGAAAATTATTTGCAACCAGTATGTACACTTACCAAGTTCACAAACATTCTCCACCTTCATGTGGAGAAATGTGCTGTACGTTGTTTTCAGAAGTTTCTTTCACAAGTCGTAAAATAGCATTGCTATTATTGTAATAATAGTTTTGCTATCAACAAGAATAACTAGAATCTACTACCTTGCTTCCTTTAGCTAGTGTCCAGATAATAAATTGAAAGCTAGCTGGAAGAAAACTGTCATACTCGATTATCATAAAAAAATGGTATTGTTATTTCCTATTAGTAATCAATGGGTCTTGCACTGAATCTACAGGAAAAAGGTGCATTCACAGAATACACACTTTATATGTTAGTGTTCTATGCACATCTTGAATAGAACTAATAAAAAATGGGCATGAATATTGACAAAACAAAAAGACGTACAAAGAAGAATGAATATTCTTGACGGGGGCCATACAGATAATTGCTTTCTCATCTCACCTGTCATATTATGCAGGAAAAATAAAAACCAAAAAACCCCGCTCAACATTTTTTTTCCCTTCATGAAAGCAATAATGTTAAATATTTTATTTCAGGTTAATTGAAATGTTTACTATGAATGAAACTGTTTCATTTCCAAGCAATACAGCATCTTTTATATCTCAAAATAACAATTAAAAATAAGGAACTGTCTCATGATAGTAAGATTACCCAAAGCTCTGTGGGTTCAGAAACTATTGAGGCCAGAACATCTAGAATTAAATCAATCTTGTGGAATTGCCATTACACACACAAGAATTCTCAGACATTTTAAGATTCAAAATCCTTTTTCATCCAAATTTTCCATCTGCGCAAAACACACTTTTGTGTATATCCCCAGAGTATTCTGACCTCTATCATTCAGGCTTTAACCCATCTCTCTTTCTCTCTCTCTCTCTTTTTCCACCAGCCTCTTAAAATGTTACAATTTTTAATGTTACTCCTCATCATAATTTTTGAAAACAATGAGTCTTGTCCTGTCCCAGTTCTCCTCTGCAGAGACAGATGATACCCCAGGATCTCACATCTGCAAGTCATTGTCCTACCACAAGATTGAAGTGTCATTCTCCAGATAAAAGATTAATTACGCACTTTAGACAAGTTCCAGCAATTTCAAAAGAGACCAGACAGAAGCTCCAAACAAAAGTTTCAGTACTCTGGGAAGATGTACAAAATTGACTCAATTTTATCAGAAATGGAAATGCAGTTCATCCCTCATACACTGCCTTGGCTAATGGGTAAAATGTTAGAGATGCTTAATAATTCTGTGAAATATTGCTCTATATTCAGTGTTCTTCATTCACATACCATACTGGCGAAGATCCAAGCAGAGATTAGCTCCATCCACTACAGTGGCATTTCGGCAAATGGTCCACAGATTGAAGTACATGTAAACAGGAAGAGATGTGAAAGCTGTAACGCCAAGCCAGGCCAACATAAAGATGTATGTCAGCATGATAAACTGCAATAAAAAAGGGAAAAACAAAACAAGTGGTAAGGCAAAACTTAACTGATACTCCATTGCAAAAAAAAAAAAAAAAAGAAACCGCAGAGAACTAACAAATGCATTTCTGATTGGTTTTGTCAGTTTCTATCCTTATTGAATTCATGGGTTTGTTCTGATAATCTATTAACAATCTAGTCAAAAGTGAGTGCCAGAGCACTAACATAATGTTTCTGAAGAACAAGAAGTCATGCTTCCAGAAGAGCAAACTTATTCCACATTCCTTTCACTCTTGTGCCTATGACTGATGCAAAGCACCACACCTGAAGTACAGACATCCTCATGCTTTGTGAAGCATCACCACTATTCCGCAGTTTTGACAAGAGGCCACATGGTTTTATTCCACTATCAATCACTGGCTAAATGTGGAAGATAAGTCAGACTCTAAATGTTGAATCCAAATAGCCCCAGGATCTGGTGGCTTAGGAAATTCTGATGAATTGAAATACCTTACTGAAACAAAAACATTTCAGCACATTAACATTTTTCTAGTTGTTTGCCTGAGAAAACCATTGACTCTGAGATTAAAAAGTAACAGTTATTTTAGAAAGCTGAATAATCTGATCCACAATCTGCTCAAAATTAAACCTTAAAGGGTAAATAGGGGGAAAGTGGAAGACATTTTCATGCTTTTTTTTTTTTTTTTTAAAGTCTCTCATATCAGATAACAAAGGAAAAACCTTAATAAAAATACAGATTTTAGTTATGGAAATCAAATAAGGTCAGACTTTAAAGGCTTGTAAATGGTAGCAAAAATCTTTAGCACAAACTGCATTATCAACATGGACCTGCTCAGGAAAAGCAATACAAAGCAACAAAAGGTTAGAATTTTAGGTGAGGTAGTTTTATTGCTTTGAAGTTATGGGATGGACATTCAAGCAATATGAAAGAGACCTTAATTGGATTTCATTTAAGTCACTTCCAAATATTATTAAATAAAAGTAATTTTAATGCCAAGAATATTTACATAGGAACTTAATGTAGTTTAATTAATACAGTTTGATATTAATTTCAAATTAATTTTCCTGATTGTCCCTAGGTAATTGGACTTTCAGTAGTAATTTGAAAAGCTAGAGAATTTATAGCATTACAAATAATTATCAGAAGATGTAGGAAAGTAAAAGATAAAGTGGAACAAAGAATAAAAATATTCTGTTCAATACTTTTGGTATCAGCTTTCTATCCTTTTCCTGATCTTAATTTCTTCTCAAGATAAACACTTGCAGTCATTTTTTTTTAATGCAAGAGGAAGAAATAGAACAAGAAAGAAGACTATCTTGGTACAGATTTTACGTTCTCATTTGACTGTAATCTAGAAGTATTTCAACAGTACAACCAGCTTCCTAGCTGATATTCTAGGAGTTTGTCAAAAATTAGTAAGTCTGAAGCCCTACTTCCACATCTTCTTCTAGAATTTGTGAAATAAATAATATTTAATAAATTTATTATATATCTCAGTGTAGCATGTCCATAATAATTTAATGGAGTTCTAAATCTTTTATATTAGTTACATTACTGAAATGTAATAACTATTTTTATGACAGGGCTCCACACAGATATAAGAATCTTCCTATTTTATTATTATCACCAAATGGAGGGAAAAGATCAGCCTCGTTATGAGAACTACAGTTCTCATTTAATATATTTTTACTTTCTGATCTGTAGTAGGGATAAAAATCCCTGTAGCTTTGCTTACTTAAGAAGCCTGCTTGAAAATCTCTACTGAGATAACACAAAGCATTGGTATAGAAAAGTGGGGGGGGAAACAGAGCTTATTAGCCTCTAAAAAATCTGCCTTGGGCATAAAATAATGGCAGGAGAAATCTGTCCGATGATAGTTGCCATGAGTCACAAGAGCTGCCTTCTCAGAGAATTGCCTGCTTGTTTATGGAAAAGATTCTCTTTAAAAACATGAATCCGATTGGTTATCTCAGAAAAACTGGCTCAAATGATGATTTAATTTTAAAAACACATTTTAGAAAAGGAAGATTTCCTCTTTCAATCTCTTCCAACTGAAGAGCCAGTGGCCAATGACATGCTGAATTTCATGCCATAAAATCAAGAAGACAGACCAAAAAAATACAGAAACTTGCTTTGGTTAAAGTAAGATTAACAAAAATACAAAACATCAAGTTAAACCACTTGAGTTATGTCTAGAAGCTGCTGCCACTGATATCAGTGAAACAAACCACAGAAATGTGATCTGGGAAATACTATAGTTCCTGCTATAAAGGCAGTAAAAAAATGTTAACCTTTCACAACAAGTTATTAATTTCTATGAATAGGAGGTGTTGTCTTCTAAATTCTTATAATAGTTGAATGAAATTTTCTATTACTATAAAAACTTGGGAAAGTCTGAAGTCTTTTTTTAGATAATTTTCTCTGCTATTACAATCTTCCCTCTTTGCTCTAGAGAACTTACAAGGAATGCTTAAGGAGCCTGTTCACTCCAGGAATTAAATTCAGAATTCAATCTCCTGAGAGTCAAAGGGATCTTTCTCCTTTGAAGTAGCATTCTGCTATGTGACAAGCTGAAGATTTCTGAAATAACAGTACAGCATCTTAAAGAAGCATCACAGTTTGTTCTTTAGTATTCTATCTGTTGCGTTTATAGTGAAAATTGCTTTCTCTGATCAGTTCAATTTTCACTCTAAAAAGCCAAATGCAAAACCCCCAAATAAACTGGAAATTCATCTACCAAATTGTAAAAATAAAAGTTCACTAACTGATACTCAGTCCACGTGGACAAAGAATAGCTAAAGTGAATAATTATTTGAACAAAACAAGTCTTTAACCCTTGTAGTGGTTATTTTCTTGTACCAACACCAAGGTTGATGAAACCCTCTTGACAGATTTTGCAAGCTTTTCAGTGCCAGTAATGGCTTTCCTGAGTTATGAATTATCGAAGTAGGTGAATCATCAACCTTCTGGAAATATCTTTTTTAAAAAATAGATCAATGTCAGGAAGCAGATATTTCAGAGCATATTATGAAATGGTATGTATGCAGGACAACAGCTTTCATGGTGGTCATAGCTGGCTAAAATCTTGTTTCCACTGAAAACATTACCTAAATCCTATCTATTTTAATAAGATCAAGATTTCAGTTACTGCTTTATTTTTGCTCTCCTTCTTTCTAATTCATGGGTACTTGTCCCATGAAAAGCACATTCATTAAATTTCAAACACTGTTCTTGTTTTAGTTTTGTTATAAATATTTTAATACCCCTGAAGAAATATTGTATGATGGCTTCAGTGGCCCTCGGGACAGAGACAGTGAAATCATATCTAGAAGGTACTGTTACTACAGAGAGACACGGACTGAAATGGAAACAAATTAAACTTCATTTTATTGTATGAGGACACTACTGCTTACAACAAGAAAAATAATACAGAAATATGGCAACAATTTTAGAAGTGCCCAAATAAAATTTAATTCCAGAAAACCGTTATGTAATTTTATGTGTTTCAACCTGCTCAGTACTTACTTTTACAATTTCTCTCAATCTAATCATATATTTATATTACATGAACTCCCTAACATGAGCTCTCAGTCAAGAGAATTGTAAAAAGGTGTACACATCTCTGTGTTTCTATTTCATACAGGTTTATTATCCTAGTACACACTCACACAAAATCCTCACCTTTAGCTAGATCATAGGAAGGGTTCCTTCCAAATCTCTTTGCAGCCTCAGAAATGTCTTTTGACAGTTTTTGCCAGAGATCAAAACTGCATCTACAGAGATCGTGTACCTCCATCCTGCCCAAAGTCTATCACGCTTCATTATGAGACCCTGTTAGTGCTGGGCATCACCTAAAATGAGCCCAGGATCAGCCTGACTGTCTCTTATAGGAATACTGGGAAGCAGCTCAGCTCTGCAGTGAATTGTGTGGTTCTGGTTCTGGGTGCATTCTCCCAACTGCATGTCAGAACAAGGCCCTACGTACAATTTGATGTCTTCTTAGCAGCATGAATGGAAAGATCTTTTCAATTTCTTGCTGAATTGCCCGGTTTCTCAAGCATCCAATTCACTTCCAAATGTCCATATTTCATTTCAGTATTAATAAAACTTATTTAGCTTCAGCACTTTGCCCAGCTTCAAATTTGTAAGTGACATTGGCTTTCAGGCCTTCTGCCTCAGTCTTGTTCATTTCTTCTAAATTAATGCTACTGCCTCCTTACCCTGTGCTTGTTCTGGATAAACACATTTACATATTCTTTTTAAATTATTCATTGCAGTTGCCATATATTTTCTCAAATGCTGAAATTTATCTTGATGAACTTGTACTGATAGAGTGCACAGTTCTTTCTTCAGTTTCTAAGAAGGTAGATTTAATAGTGCTATACATGTTCCTATCTCAGATCTATTATTTGCATTCAATCTTTTATAGTGCAGGATTCTGACTAGTACTTTACATCTATAGTTCAGACTCAGTAACCTCCTTTTATCAATAAACTTTTATGACAGATTATTATAAAGATTAGATATTTTGTTCCTGCTCACCATCTGCATTATTACAGTCCAGGTGCTTAGTTTTCACTTTTCAGAGATTCAGAATTCATCCAGCTTTTCTTTTTTTTTTTTGCACATTTTTGCATTTTCGAAGAATAATCTCTACATAACTACTGCAATTTTTTTTTTTTTGAAACATCATCTTAAATGTGTAATTGCCCATATATAAATATGAAAGAGAGCAAGTAGAAAACTTGTTGAATTCCTCTGGAAAACATTATACAGAAGCTAAAACAGCCTTTGCTGCTTGGTTTAAAATGGTGTCTACAAACAAAAATACTATTATTTATTTAAACCTAAATAAATCAGAAATTAAAAAAATTACATGGATCTCTTTAAACTCATTAATATACCAATGTTACAGATCATCCTTTACCACCCTAACCAAGCTGTCTTGGTATTCACAGACCCTTTTCCTGAACACACTGTATAAAATCTAAATATGTTTAAGAAAGACTGTTGAGTAGCTCACAAGAAAATGGCCCCTAACATTCTCATCTCTATGCCAAATAGCATCTCCAACTTCATACCTCATTCATGAAGAGAAATAAAACATGAAGCAAAAGTATTTCAACTTATTGTATTTGACATACAACGCTGCTGGAAGAGACTTGTTCTGATATGACCACTAAATGCAGTGCAAATCACAGAAAATACACACAAACTCTTTTCTGCTTGGTCTATATTATCAATCTCATTACTAACAATCATTTGTTGGACATTTATTATAGTCTCTACAAAACATGTTCATCCTTTCTCTGTCTAACATATCATACTCCTAGGCACAGCTCCAAGAGTCTTGTTGAAACATGGATAGATTTCATGGTATGCTCTTACTGTCATGTGGTTGATTCTTCTTGGCTTATATTCAATTCAACTGCTTCAAAAGAGGAAAAAAATAAAAGCAGCCAATATGGGTCCAAAATGTTTTTGTAGAGGGACAGACTTCTCAGGTTTTCCTAGTTGCAACTCATCCATATACCAAATACTACCTAATGTGACATTCCTTTGACTGTTAAAATCTATTGTCTGAAAATTATTAAATTTCAGAAAATTGAAATTCCATTTTATGGAACACTTTTTTTTGAGTTTTTTTAAACTTATTTTAAAACTATTTCAATTCTAAAAATAGTTCAGATCAAAGAAAAACTATTTTTTTCAAATTGAGGAGCAATTCTCACTGTTACTTTCTGCTTTTCATCTATGCATACATTTTTTCTAAAATTTCCTTTAAATGTGTAATTCAAGGTTTAAATAGTCAATGCATTATGTCTATTGCTTTGTAACTATTTACTTTCTAATTTACATTATTGATTGATTGTTAGCAGCGGGAGACATTTCCACGGTCACCTCAGAAATAAAAAGAGATTTGCTAACAAATTGATTCACTTTTTGAAATGTTGTTTTGTGAACAAATCCATGAAATATCAGCTTCAAGAAGATGGCTTTGCGTTGAGGCAAGATAGATTTTTCTCTGAAGATCAAATAATTTCCTATTACAGAATTTCCTAATTAATTTTACAGTCTTCCAGACAGAGATTATTTTTTCTCAAAATGGCTATGCTTAGACTTTCACATTTTCAAAGTTATGCTCCTCCTTTTTTTTTGCTTTTTGGTAGTGTTTTTCTATCACTAGGAGTATAGCTAAGCTATTGGCTTTGTATCAAAATGTGATTAAAGATAAATAATCTACTTTTTAAAAAATATGGAGTAGATATCTTCATTAAATACTCCTTCTTCATGGACTCTTCAGATCATGTTCATGCCACATAACTATTCAATTCAAAGGCATAAAATATGAAAAAAATCGGTTTCATCATAATCTATTCCCTACTAATGTAAGGTTGGTTTTAGTAGTAAATTTTCCAGGTATTTTGCTTCCAAATATTTGCTAACCTTGTTATAAAATCCTGGTCCACACTCTAGTGGTTTTCAGTGGTGACAAGTACTCAATACACAGAAGATAAAACACTCAGCTGGGAAAAGATGGCACTACACAAATTGTTAAGATATTTCGCACTTCCAAGACTGCCATTTTTGTTCAGGGAGTTTTCACAGTTTGTGCTTGGAAACAACACAGTGAAGCTTAAACTAGAAAGCAGAAATAATTCTCAAAACTTCTCTAAACAGTTGTGTCACTCGAAGTTTATACTTCGCTGTCAAAAATAAGAACATGTGATCTTTCCTGATATATTCATAATGGGGTTTGAGAAGCCTATGAGAGAATGAAGGGATAGGGACCTTCCTTTCTCACTTGCTGTCTCATCGAGCATTGAAAATCAATAACACGGCCTTTAATCAGCCAAGAAATTATAAAAAGTTCTTCAGCTGAAAGAAGTATTGATAAAAATACTGTTAGCTAAGTCTAACAAGCTCAACTTGAACACTAATCATAAAAACAAACAAACAAAAATAATAATAAAAAGAAAATACAAGCAGTGAGGGGATAAATTTACAAATATCCCTCCATCCTGGGCAAGAAATGCCAAAAAAATATTTACAAATTTAATTTCAAATTTATAAGCCTTTAATAGGAAGATGCCGTTCATATGAAGAACAAAGAGCTGCTTACAGTTTCTGTGGATTTTGGAGATAGCAACTTTAAGTGGGAGAACTGAAAGATCAGCAGGCTAGAAACTGTTAGGAATGGATAATAATTACATTTTGCACCATAAAAAGTCGTGAATTTATGCTGATGTCACTGACATTCAAAGGTTTAAATAATTATAAAAAGAGAAAAATGTCTGGATGCAGTAAAAAAAAATAAGGTAGCGAGGTGAGAACAAGGATCAGGGAAAACTGTGGTCATCATGATCATTCAAGTTAAAACTGAAAAGAATTACCTGGACACAAGAGAAATAAAGTTATCTTGGACATTTTCTGATGGTCCACAATAGAGAAAGTGCAACAGCTCCCACAGTCTAGTACACTTTGGAAATGTATGACAGCACATTTTCAGAAAATAGTTCCATTAACAAAAGCTGCTTATTGACTGAGCTCACATGCCAAGAAAAAAATTCTGTCCTTAATGTGCAAGACACGCAGCACAATCTGAAGCAAAAACATTTTGTCTGGTTTATCACCAACAATAACATTTCTGTCAGAGAGCAGCAAGACCAAGAAAAGCTACTGGCAAAGCATATTACAATGTCTGGCATGCTCCGCTATCAAAGTAATGAACACTGCAGTCCACAAAAGGGCTGCATATACAACACATGACACGTTATGTGAGAAGAGGAATGATCAATATGATTTTATAAGTGAAATGTGCCTGAGTGAAAAAATCTGGAAGTATATAGTAAAGAAAAACAAAAAAGTCTGGACAGATTATAAAAATAAGACAGATCAAAAGTAGAATCAGCACCTAGAAAAATATAGCAAAATAATTTCTAAACTCACGGCAAAAGATTTCTCAAATAGAGGAAAAAATAATTCGCATTTTTTTTTCTTTTTTAAAATCCATCAGTATATTAATGATATAGCTCAAAAAGCAATGGCATAAAGAATATTCTCTGAACCACTCAGATGAGATCTGAAGTATTGCTAGGTCTTGTCCTTTCTACTTCAAGAACAAACATGGAAGATTGCAAGGAACGCAGTCCTCTAAAAAAAATTCCAACACTGGTCTAGTATCCAGGGATAAGATGACATCCAGAAATGTACAAAATTACTAATATGGGTTTTTTCATCTATTAACTTCAGCAGAGTTCAGATATCAAATGTTATCCACCAGAACTCTAACTAAAGGGGCCAAGGAGGACACATCCAACTAAACATAGATAGTTGACTGAAGTCCTTAATATAACAGACTTAAAAGACTTGAGGGTTATTCACTTTGTAGAAAGTAGCACTACCACTTGCAGAAAAACTAGTTCATCTAAAGTCTTTCTAACCCTCTCTCTCCTTTGACTACTGGAGCACAGGCCTTTCTTTTGATGATCTTAGCAACATTCCTAGTTAGGTGGGATACATCAGTGTCACAATACATTCTCTCTGAAGTTGACTTCACCAAAAGCTTCTCGGTAACTTCTGATAATAATTCATATTTCTAGTCTTCAACTACGCAGTCTGAAAGGTCAGGACACCATACAAATCTTGCCTTTTCAATTTCTCATGTCACTATCTGAAACTACTTATGGCATACACTACTTAATTACTTGGGACAAGAGGTTTTTAGACACTTTCTTTATTTGATTAGATTAAAGGATTCTAGACCCATAAGTACATTTGCTATCTTGGAGAGAAGATCCTTTATTTGTCCTAAAAGAATCATGGTGTGAAGCATTCTGCGTTCCTCAGACAGAGCACTATTCACTCAGAAGCAAGGCCTCTGTCAGCTCAGCATTTTTCCATCAGAATATTCAGATCTGGTATCAAATTTTCAGAAATGAGAGCTTCATTTCTGGAATCCAGAAATAATGCATCTGTTCTGGGTGGGAAAGCCAGCTGTGCCTGCACTGAACTCTTCCTCCTGTTACACAAAGAATCAAATGTCAATATGATGCAGTTTCGCTGCCTCTAGAATAACTGGTCTGAAAAGGACAAAATGAAGTGACAAGTTCACAGATGGTTTTTCAAAGCATTTGTTCATTTGTGCAGTTTCCATGCTTTTGCTTTTATATTTTGTCTTCAAATTAAAATCTGGAAATATTTTGGGAAGTTCATGTTTTAGTTTAAGCACTCATGAAGCATAGATCAAATACTACATAGGTATTCAGGCAGCTAAAATTATTCTAAAAGGCAGAAAAATCCTTGTTAGTCATTAGAATAAAAATTTTCTTGACACTAGAGATACAAAGGATATATGTCAATTTAGAACATAAAACATCTTTCTCTGGAGCCTTATCAGATTTTTTTAAAAAGTAAGATACAAAGAAATAGAAATACAACTGCCAGGATGAAGTCCTTATACAATGTTTTCTGATGAAATAAAACAAAACAAAAACCCCTAACAATCTTCCTTTCCCATTTCCTAGCATAAATTGAAGAAAAAGCCCTCATTATGTTTCTTTCCCCGTTTCTCTAATTGACTCTGTAAGCAGGTATTCTAAAACAAGGTGTAAATGAGGCTATTCATGACCAAGTTAGATGAATATAAATAGGAAGGGTATTAAATCTCCACCATGCGAACAGTGTTACAGTTGGCTTCAGGCCTGCCTCCCATTCTTCACTAATCATGCTGCAGTACAGTTGTATATAACTGCTTATTTAATATTCTAAAAGCATGTTTTGGCGTTGAAAATAGAAGACTAAAACCAAAGCCATCCCTCTTTGAATGTGACAGGAATTGTTGTATTGATTTTGTTTTACTTTTTGCTGTAAATTAATTCTGCAAGAGTTGCCAGTACGACTTCACTGTCACTTTCACAGGCCTCCTCTGAGATGTGAGAGGCTATACTCCATGGCAGCACTGGCATGATTTGGATGCTAAGCCTCGGAAAGCTCAGATCAGTTATAATCAACTATACAGTCACTAGAAAGGTTAGGCTGGTTAGGTTGAGCTACTTCTTTTTCCATTACTTCAGGCAAAAAATATTCCTTTGACTATCCAGAGCTATAAAGTGAGATATTGGCAGCTAAGGACGGATATCAGGAAGAACACATGAAAAATTCCTATAGTAGTTGGCTATCAGTGTTCCTAAAAGCCTGCTTTTCAAAGAATATATCTTAAGAAAGAGAAAAAGATGTTACTTTTCATATTTCCATATACAGAAATATAGCTTTTTCTCCTTCAATTTTTTAATGGTTTTTTTCCCCTCCATCTTCATGATAGTTTTAGTCACAAATATAACAGATTGGCTTATGCAAAATATTAATGAGAAGGAACTGGTAATGATGGTAAAGCTGAAGGATTTAATTTTCAGACATCAACGTGCTAAACTACTATTTAGAAACATATCAACAAGTTAGATGTGAGATCATTGGATAATCATTGTGATTATCCAATCACAATTGGATATTTTACAAACATGTTTTTGCTGTGCAGCCATTTTTAGAACTTTAGTTCTCCAAAACAAATATCCTGTGTGTACCTCTCTGTTAGTGTTCAGGTTTTGCTAAAAGAAAACAACTGTTTAGTCTTTGACAGCTTAGATTTTAATATTTACAAAATTACCATTTCAAAATTATATACAAGGATGCTTTCTTGCAACTTCTAGTATCTGCCAACTCCTTTCAATAGTATTCTCTCATTTTGGCAATTTACACAACAGACTTTATTCCAGAAAATTTTTATAGGAATTGAACTATCTGGTATTGATATACAATACTTATTAGGTTTGATTTGCCTCTCCAGTCTTCTTTTGGTTGTTCTTTCATCTTATTTCCTCATATCATTGCATCTCCTAAGGAACTGAATGAATTTTAAACATATCACTGCCGGATCTAATTCCAAAAGTTTTGGGTTTTTTAAACAGATATTTGGCCCTTAAGATTTTTAAATAGGAGACAAAGAAAATCAACATGGTCAGTAAGGATATCGTTTTAATTGACAAAAATCCTGCACATACTGTCTTACTCACAGATCTCTAGAGCAGACACTAAAATGAGAATCATAATCTAAAATAGCTGCAGACATTTGCATAGCCATCTTATTGATGTATCATCAAAGTAAGAGAAGTATTAAACAGTAGGTTTGTTTAGGTTTTTCTAATTCTCCCAGGAAAAAGAAAAAACTAACAGTGACTTCAAAAATAAAGGCAACAATGTATTTAACTAAAAATAATTGATGGATTATTTGGAATTGCAATCATAAACAGTATACAGTCTTAACCTTAGCTGCACAATGTCTATCAACTCAAGGTTTCTTAAAGAAGAACACAAAGACTGGAAATTACTGATGAGGAAAGTAGAATGCTGAAGGAATTACTTTAAGAAATCACTCATAACAACAGTATTATTAACCATAGAATAGTTGTTTAACTGTTCATTTCTTCTAGACACAGAAAACTACAGAATTACAATTAATACTGCAATGGCATCAAAACTGAGAGAGGATGCAGCACTGCTCTGCTGCAGTACTAAAGACAGGTATTCATGGGAGCTGTGAAGAAAAACAATGTCCTGAAAATTTTGCCTCTCTGTACAAAATTTGAACTAGTTTAGTAAGTTCTTAGTGAATATAGATTAGAGATTTCTTTCCAGGAGATGAAAGCAGTGTTGATTTAAGGAGTGACTGCTCTTTATTTAATTTTTTCCCCATTTTTAATTTATGTATTTATTTAAATATTTCAAAACAATCCTAGTCAAATTACCAAAATCATACCATGACACTTGACAGGAACAGAAAAAAAGATGAAAACACAGAATTACTGTGGAGCATGTTACATCTATTTAGGGATGGCATATATGCTGCATTCCTGAATTTACAATGTGTAGATCAACTGTGTTCAGTTTAACCTTAAATGTCAGGATATTCAAAAAGCTAGTTTTATAGCCTTCTCATGACTGGAAGTATCTGCTGCTACCATTTGTTCTTAGATTGTATTCCAGTTTATTAAATATTGACAATTGTTGTAGGGTGCAATGGAAAACCTAACCCTGGCTACTATTTTACATATAATTTATATTTAATATAGCAAAAAACGAAATCCACCTTAACACCCAGATCTCCTTGACTGTATTTAGTCTTTTACTTTTCATCACAAATATGATTTGCTGATATTGATGGTGTTTGCAGAAATATCCAACAGCTACCAAATGCACAAACCACTTGCCTTAGATGCAGAGAAGAGTCAAATACTAAAAAATTTAGTTAATTACCTGCTATTGAACAGAGATGTTAAAATAATTTCAGTTCAAACAGTCAGTAATTCTAGTATAACAAATTTCTATTTAAGTCCCACTACAGATCAGAATTTTTTGAATCTAGGTTTTCCAGGGTCATAAATTAATGGTCTCTCCAAACCAAATATTAACAGAGTAGTAAAAGCGAGTTGTTTGCCATTTAATAACTAAATAAAACCTAATGACAGGCTTCTTCTTGTTCCAAAGAACAGGCAGGATTCCCAAAATAACTGAAAATATTAGTAAGAAAAATATTTTCTTCTCAGTAGAGCTGGAGGCATTACACAGTTTTAGTCCTGTCCAGAACACTTTAAGCTGCTGAGGTAATAATCTTTTCCATTCAAATGCTTCTAAATAGCAAGAATTACCTAGACTTTAACCAATACAGAGAACATTTGGAGCACTCTGTTCTCCTTTCCTATAATTTTTAACTACTAAACTGAAGCACCACAAAATATTAAAGAAACATGAAACCCAAGAAAATTAACATCACAAGGCATTAAAACATACAAAAGAATTTGAAATTTTTCTAAGTACAAAAGCTTTCTTAACCACTTACCCAGGCGCTGACACATCTGCCGCAAGTGGTGATTTTGAAATCCCCATAGAGATCCTTGATGGCACCAGTTGTAAAGAATCCCTCCACCATCAGCAAAATGCCATATACAAAGAATGCAGCTGCTACGCCATATATCACATACTTGAAGATGTCAATCCTGTATAGGAACAGCAAAAATTAATTATCTGCATAAATATTTAAAGCTTACTCTGAAATTTTAGGGTGAGATAATCAGATCCATTAAGCCTCAAAGTTTCTACACTGGAGTAAGCTTAAGTGCTGATGCACCACAATAACAGCTGAAGCTAAGAAGGGGAGTGAATTTTGAAATGAAATAGCCTTGATATAAGAATCACTGGGACATTTCATTTCACTAAAGGTAAAAATTGCTCTGTTTAGGTAACACAGAAAAAATTGTCACATTAATGAAAAAGTCAGTTAGTCAGTTGATTTTTTTTTAGTTTTCCCCTAAATGAAGGGGGGAGGGGTGTCACAAAAAAAAAATAAGAATGTAGCACATTTGAATAACACATTGTATCCAGCACCTAGGTTATAGAAGAGATATTTAATCAGAGTCTTCAATAAGATCAAATTTGTACTACAAGTACAAGTAGTTCTCCGACCATAATATCAATCTGTGCTATCTTCTCATTATTATTATCCCACTTTATCTCCAGTGGACCGTGTTTAACATGCAGAAAACACAGAAAAATAAATTCATCAAGAGAGATCCTTAACTTCAAACTATAATCATAATACTACAAAAGTAATAACGTCTGATTATCTGACATTCTTATGAGGAAGGCTTTAAAGCATAATTCCATAGACCTAGAGCTGAAGAAATGGAAATATGACTTGAAGTGTAACATACAAAGCCCTAGAAGGCTCAAGTCATTGCAGACGAGATTACCGAGGTTGTGTGGTTGTTCTAACATTTTCTAGAAACTCAACACTGGCTCAAGGAGATTTTGCCTCCTAAATGTTCTTTCATGATCAGAGCTTTTGAAAAGATTTATGACTCTCTGCTTTAAATGTTCTGTTTAAACTTGGAAACATTCTTAGTGACCACTCTCTTGGATCAGCATGTTTCAAAGTTTCCTACTTGAACTTCTCTAAAAACTACCTGCAGTAAATTTCCAGTTTATCAACATGACATGGCAGGAGCTGTGCAACTCTTTAGAAAATGGTAATATGCGGATTTAAGATTTTACTAAGTTCCCATCGTATTGTCCAGGTCAATATAACAGCATAAAATAAAAAGTGAAGCAGAGACCCAATAGGATCTGCCAGTGAATTTTAACATGCACCAAACCACTAAGCCCACTATATATTTCTCAACACAAAGATTAATACTTTTGTTGTTATAGAAGGAAATATTTGAGTATAACATTTCCTTAGAAACAAACTTTTCATCATCACCTATTTCACATGTACAATAAAATAACAAAAAAATAACCCACAAAAGTATTCTTAAGTCTGAATGATTTTCAAAAATTCAAAATCAGGTTCTGGTTTACAGTTATTTCAGATATGACTGTGTCTACAACTTTACTGAAGCTTAAGCTTGCATTAGTAACATAAAAATGCAATTAAACTTTTGACATGAATGGGGATGGGAGAAGCACTATAAATGAATGTTTCTGGGAATGTGACAGTATATGTTTTTCCCTAACATTCCAGTAACAAATATCTTCAAGATTTTTTTTTTCTAACTCGCTTTTTCTTTCATACTCAAATGAAAACTACAGTAAATTGATTTCTGTATGGAATAGATACATGTACTATACAAAATTGTGAAACGAATTTAACACTATAGACAGTATGAGATGATGCAGATGAAATTTATTTTAATACATATTATTCCCGATTACATTGCAAAAATCTCATTTTCCTCATTTTACACTAATTAGCCAGTGTAACACTTTCATCAAGAAAATTATATTTTAAGCCCCTGTAGTTATTGATGAAAAAAACCTTACAAAACCAGACAGCAACTTTGTGACTCTTCCATAAAAAGCTCTTCCAGTTCCTATGTTATATGCCTTAAAAATTTTTGACCTTCGGCAGTGGTTGACATGTAGGAATTCTGCAAGCAGTAGCTCCTCAGAGCTACAAGCTATCCTTGCCCTAAAGAAATTTAGACTTTTGGGAAGTCCAGAGACTATTTCAGTCCTTACAACAGCCCTTTAAACCATCTGTGCTGAGTCTCCCACTGAGCTGCTTGTGTCAAAAAGCGTACTAAGAGATCTCTGCTTTTTCCTTAGCCTTATGTGCATCTACAAGAATAACTTTCACTTAAGCCTTACTTTCACAAGGAAAAATATATATAGCTATACACTGGCCAAATATAGAAATCAATTTCTTCCTCATACAGTCATTACACAGAGAAGTAGTAAAATCTCTAGAGATCAGACTACATGGGATGAAATAGCCAGATTTATCCCCAGGAAGAAAGATATAAAGCAAAGAGTACAAAGAGAAACAAAAACTGTGAGACAACCACCCAATTACCTCTTTAAAAGCCAGATAGAACGATATTGCAATATAACCACATTTAGTGTCTGCTGTATTTAAAGAAAACATATTACAGCAGTAACATTATATATATATATATATATATAGTTTTGAAAATAGCACTGCTATTGAATTATTCTGCAGCATCTAATACAGTTCACATAAACCTTTATTTTGTAAGAAAGTTATAATAGATAATAAAAGAGACATTGTAAAATGTAGATTGCTTTTCTTTAAAATAAAATGTGATTCTTTGTGGATGAACTCAGGGAGATTAATTGCCATCTGTGCTTCAGCAAATCCTCAAATGTTGTAGACAGAGCAGGAGAGCAACCAGGGAGGTAGAAGGGAATGGCAGAGGGGGTGATGAACATGAGCCAATGGGTAAGATGGGTAAGGACAAAGAAAAAGGACAAGCAGAGCTTACACTTGTGTAGGTTGGAATGGAAAGAATGAAACGGGTAAGAAGCAAAGAAAAGATACATAATTATAAATTTTGTATTCCTGACAGAACGGGAAGAAAAACATTAGCGAAGACTAAAGCTACATAAGGTGAACAAAAAGAAATCTTGAATACTTAGTCACTAGATGCAGGAGTATGAAATTCCTACTGAAAGTCAGGCAATGAAGATTATGCAGATAAACCTGAGTTTAAAAAATTCATGTTCATGCAATTGTTGCTGACTAGAATAAGCTAATTTTTTAGTATAGAATAATCTAAAACTCATTTTGCATACTGTCTTGATCTGGCAGATACTCCATGGATTCTGGATCTGCTTTTCCTCACAACACTATTTAAAGAAATGTTAAAAACACAAACATCACTGGTTTTAATTTGTGATTTAAATCAAACTGATCTTTCAATTTTTAGGTCCTTCTCTGCTGCTAGCTCATTAATTATTCCATATTAAGGAGACTGCCTAATTCATTAAACTGAAACTGGATTCAATCCAACAAGATGAATATTAAAATATCTCTAGAAAAAACGCTTTCTTCTAGCAGTAGGTACTGATGGAAGCCATTAATTCTAACTTCTCAACAAATGGGTTGAAACTAAGTACTGAGCAGACTGTCCCAGCAGAGACAAGTCAGAGGTGAGTGAAAACATTCTCAGTGTGTCAGATCCATGTTTCAGATTTCCTACTGTGTATTTTCATTGTGTTTTGGCAAATTCAAGAATTAAAAAAAAATAAAAATCGGCAAGTAATGTGTGGAAGATTTTTGTGAAAAGTGTGTTAATAAAGCTTTAGAACAATCTACATACTTCCTAGGGATATTTTTTTATTAATTTTGGTCATATAGGACTGCAGTGCAGACATTTAGTTGTAATTAACAGCAATTAAAAACCACACTCATTTGCCCTGTGACACATGATTTTCATGCTATCCATAAATAATTTTATTCACTTAAATAATATGTTTGCTTAAGTCTGCAAAAGTTTTCATTGGCCCATCCCACCAGAGTACTAGATGTTACTGTGGAACTAGTTTTCCAGCATTTATACTTCTGCTTCACATTTCTCTTCCTGAATTTACAGCTTCTCCAATATATGCAATGATACTAAGATATTACAGATGTTAAATAGCGCATTATTATTGGTAAACTGTGCCTACGTTTCTGAATGAAAGTAAATTCAGGCAATTACATAATTTCCAAGCTCTTAAAAAAAAAAAAAAAAAAAAAAAAAAAAAGAAGGAAAAAACACAAGAAAAATACAATACCAAAGCTATAAAAGTACTAAAATATTAGTAAGATTACCATAGTACAGTTCCTAAGAAAAAAAAAAAAATATTTTTTTTTTTAGCTGGCATAGACAGACATGTAAATGCTACCATTGGAGTAGGATAGCTTCATTGATTTGGGGGGTTGGTTTGTTGTGGTTTTGGTTTGTTTTTTCTTTTTTTTTTTCAATGCACAATAATCTCTTTTACTCTGTAAACCAGCAACTCTGGCCTCTATGCTGATCCTCTTGCCCCCAAGAGGCTGTTGAGACATAGATATAGCAGCATCCCCCCTCAAACTTGTAGAAATGGTTTCACAAATATGTTTTTAGAAGGCAGAGAAGATATACGGGAGTGTTTGCAAGGAAGAAGGTCTGTTTCGGCTATGCAAAGATCAAGCCACATGCAAGTCTTAAAGGATGTGCTCAGGCTCTCCTGGAAACGAACTGGGAACAACCTCTTAGTGTAAATTCATTATATTATTCACTTAAACAGATTGAGCAAAGAAGATAGTTGGTACCATGAAGCGGAGATGGATTGTTAGCAGAGGGAAAAGCAAAGGCAAATTTCAGAAGGAAAACATTCAATCAAAAGGAAGAAGGATTTATAAATAATCACGTACTACTTGCAAAGCAAAACCAAAAAATCCCCAAACAACAACACAAATGAGGTAAAAGAAACGAAAATATTCTTACTTTGAAGGGAAAAGGGAAACTACTAAGAAAATGTTAGCAGGAGTCCATGGGGAATATTAGGTTAATACAGAGTCTAAACTTCCACCTGTAATGTAGAAGTTTCAATAAAACATAGTAGAAAGAAAACAGAACATTCTGTATTTCTGGAAGAAATTTTGTATATAATCATACAAAACATTTGCTCAAAACTAAAGCCAGACTGTTAGGATTATATAAAGAAGAGTCACAACCTGCAAGGGCCAGACTTTCTTATTCTATTCTGAACCAAAGCTGATGCGACATAAGATCCCAGTGATTTTAATTTGTGATGTACAAAAACTCTATAGGTATGCAGAATAGAACCCTAAATCCTCATTGTCCAAAAATTTGTTTCTTCCATTCTAGGAATGGAACAGTTGAGTGAAGATTTCATGGAACACCTCTAGAAGAGAATCCACAAGCTAATAATGGAAGAGGAGCAATAGCGGCACAAACCACATCTCTACCCTATGAATCTTGTACATTTCTTGGAATAGGAAAGTATCCAGCATACGAATTTAAATAATCATGAAATCCTTGAGTGCAGAACACAAAATTCTGACTATGGCAAGACTACTTCTCAAAGTTGGGAGTGTTTTTATAACCCAGTCGTGTTCTGTCTGTTCACCTCTTGCAAAACTGCTTTCATAGAAACATTTTTAGAGATCAGGAGCCTTCTTTGCCTGAAGGAACTAGCGCATTATAACATGCTGACTTCTGGTGGAAGTACAAGATGGTTGTGTATTATGGATACTGAATTCCCACACAACTTTTAATAGCAATAAAGTGTAAAAAACATGTGGTAAAAGCATATCACAGGATTTGTGAGTGACAACTTGCTACTGAAAGTCCAGGTTGTGATGCTAATAGGTCTCCTGTGGAATGGTGAGTTATCTTAATTTTACCTGGCACACAAAGCAAAATGTAGCAATATGTATATTATACATATTTCTATTACATAGAAATACACACTTTCCATTTTATGTTTAAAGAATGAACTAAGACTAAAAGGAAATAAAGGCATATAAAATAGGAAAGCATATTTCTTATGGAAAACCTAACGAGAAAGATCCATTTCAAGTACAATCACAATTCAGTTGTTTCATAAAATGAAACACTAAGCTATATAATACAGCTGAGTAGGTAGCAAATGTTACTTTTTAGCACTGTATAATCTTGCAAAGGTCATATTCTCAGGTGCTGGCATTTTTTGTTAGATTTGATGCATCTACCAGTGATACCAGATCTAAAATGTTATGTTCTATACTTAATCTTTACTATGCTCTGTTACTATTTATATGTGATTCAGTCATTCCAAAACAGATTCCAAAATAGAAAGTGCTCTCCTTAAGTAAACTGCATCTTCGATGGCATTGTGTTCTCTCTGGTGATTCTTGTCAAATTATAATGCATGGACAAGACACATGGGTCAAGGTTAGATCTGCCTTGCAGAGACAACTTCATTATTCTCCACATAGTCAGAATCCAGGTACAAGAACTCACAGAGTGCTGCTAGTGAGAACTCTCATCAGCCTAGTTAGAAGTCTTACCACACGACCCAGTGAACAAACCTTTGCCTCCTGCAGCATTAAGGATTATGGGTCCATCTCCATTAGCATTTTGCATCAAGAACGGATTTTTTTCTTTTTAAACAAGTAGGGCAGCCATCCCTACTTACCAAGATATGGTTTGCATCATGGTTTTCACAATGCATAACATGGATTCCTTTCCAATTAAGCTAAATTTGCTCCAAGACTGCTTATACTGCGCTCCAGTCACTACTGGATATTCAGCCCATTGTATCGCCCAAGACTAAGTCTAAAACAAATTCCTGAAATAAATACTGAATAATCAGGAGTTTATAATTGTGCTAACACTACTTTCTAATTTATATGTAGCCATATAACTCCTCTGCTGTACCCTGGACTACATCTGCAGAGCTTATACCTCAAAAATATCAACATTCTCTGTAGATTCCAAAATAGGGTTGGACTAAGGCAGTTCTCAACTCACTCCTGCCCATTTTTCGTACTGCAAGGTTATCAGCCTGTGCAAACACACAGTATTACTTATCAAGCTAGGATTTCTACAATACTTACATGAAATAAGATTAATGGAAAATTATTTACTGTCACATAAGAAACTAAGCTTCCCATGTATCAAAATAGTAATATTCAGAGATTTAAAGGACAGCTTCCAAGCATTACATTTGCAAAATATTTTGTAATGCAATATTTTTGCCGATAATTAGCTTTTTTTGATTTTTTTTTCAGATATTTTGGCAGTATTAAATTCACCTAATTCAACAATAAACTGCATAATCTAAAAAAAAACTACTCTTCTAAGACATCATGCTTTGAAAATAATTATCCTTTTATGTAAAATTATAATTTTATATGTACTTTGTAATGCAAATTTCACAGATATGAAGCTAAACATTTTAGATCATACTTTTTATTATTTTTTTATATCAATGAAAAGTAAACTATTGTTTAGATAACTACTTACATATTGTTACAAAATCAGGAGTGTAAAAACAACGCTTACCAAGAGGCAGTGTACACTTTCAAAGAGCCAGTATAAACCTCCAACAAATGACTGCACGTGCCTGGACTAGCCATTTTGTTTGTTTGGTATGTGAAAGCCATGTAGCCCTCCATTTCTTTCCCGTGTCTTCTTCCTATTCATAAGCTCAGCTAGCTGAACTGATGCCCAGATGAATATTTTCTTTACAGAACCAGTGAGGTCATCTGTCCAGGCTCTTTAGGATGGTTGCTGTTTCCAAACATGCTATAACACAGCCTTGGGTAAGTTAGTAATTGTTTTTCTGTATGTAGATTCTCATATGTTTTGCTTTCCACAATACAACTAGTGTTTAAAACATAATTTAAGTTCAAATTTAAGGAAAAACCAGCTTTTGTAAGAGACCAAACGTGTATAGGCAAAACCAGATAAATACTATGGTGCATTAAGTAGATGACTTAAACAGATCATTATACAGTCTAAGGCATATTGTATTTCATATCAGCTATCCTGTACTACAGGTCACATTAATTTCATTTCACATTTTCACAGTATTCCACTAATATTAGTGTACAAATATTGATGATAACACACTTGACCACAGCAGTACCTGAAACACAGGCTTTCACATTCTGAAAGGGAGTTTTTTGCTCTAGGAAGGTGGCTGCAGTTGATTGTGGCACTTCCAACAGAGAACACAGTGACAATAGAGTTACAGATTGTAACATCATTTAGTTTACTATATGATTTCACACCTTTAAAAGGAAGTAAATTTACAGTGACCTGAATTAGCTTTGAATGTAGTAGGAAAATGGTTTTAATGTTTCTATCAGGGAGGTTTCTTCATTTTCCACTCTAAGAGCATGATTCCCTTGTTCCATGGCCTATATATCACAAACATGTGACAGATGGCACTAGCTGGCCTTGCATACTAAAGAGAAAGAACTGTAAAAAGATGCTGTTGGAAAACACACCGAACATACCTTGTGCTGCGATTTTCTAAAAAACTTCATTTGCAAATTGTTTCAAACATCAGAAAAATAGAAAAATCCAGCTCATACAATACATGCTTGATAGTCATGTATCTATTTCTGCTGCATTCATAATCTTTTCAAAATCGGTGATTAAGTAAGCAAATCTAGTTATACCTAGTACTTTGAAGATAGTACTTTTCACTGCATTTTATTATTACAAGAATGACTGAATGCCACCTCTAGCTCAAGCAAATTTAGTGAAGCCTTCAGAGCTGTTAAACTGACAAGGTAGGCACATAAACCATTCATCTCTTACAGTTAAATTATTATAAGAACAGTTTTTAGGATAATTTAAACCATCAAATTTATTTTCTTAGGCTTCCTTTGACTCACAAGGAACTAAAATAACTACGTAATAATTAATAATTTCTAGATCAAATTTCAGGGTTGCATTTTTCCCCTCTAAACAAGCAAGCTAAAAAAATACACTTTCTACCCTACCTTAAAAGAATCTCTCTAGGATGCCTTCATTACTTTGGAATTACTGACCATGATCGTTCCATATTTTAACTCGGAAAGAAAAGAACACAACTGTAACTGCCCAGCGTTTAACGAATTAAAAAAAGAGCTGCAAAATGTGCTTAATTTTTTTTTGAAATTGTACATATTTACTGCAACTGGAATATATTATGTGAACTCAGATAAGAGTCCACAGAGATGGAATCAAGGACCAACCTGCAGGGCCAGCACTCAGATCACCTCTTCTATTTCACAGCTCTTGGAACCCCAAGGACTGAATCCTCCAAGGGGGGGTTCATGGCCTATTGCAGGTTCTTAATCAATTCATCTCTGCACAAGCATCAAGGCATCATGTGGGATGTGAGCTCCCCATGGAGCAGACATGGAGCACAGCAGGTGCGGCAGCCAGGGGAGCCCTAACCCCCGGCCAGGAGAGTCACTGGTGAGGTACTGAACCCCTCAGGCTTCACTGTAATGGAGTCCTGGACCATGGGAAGGCTAAGGGAGGGCCCTAGGGAAGGCCAGGCATGGACAGTCAGGGTTGTTGATGCCCTCAGGGACATTGATACGGATATTCCTGAATGGCATTGTTGGATCTAGGTACTTCAGGTTTTATTTTAGACACTTAAAGAGTGTCGTGGTGTTGAGATTTTGCTTCTGCCTTCATTATGACCTACTTTGTCTACAGGGGTCTGCTGCTTCTCGTAAATTGCTGTCAGTAGTTGCACTAACATAGATAAAAGATACAGGTGGCTTGTGAGTTGTGTTATTTGCCTTCAGAGCAAACACTTGTGGACATGGTTAAAGCAGCCCTTATCTCTTACCACCGACATAAGTAGTTCACAGATAGGGATAGATTTTTATTCTGAATGACATTTGAAATCCAGCATGCTAATAAAAATATGGAAAGAACCATAAGTGCTATTAAACAGAGTCTAACGCACTTCAGTCCACTGCAGCATCTGCCTAGCACTTTTATCACAGAAAGTCAGACTCCAGGCCAGCCGGAAATACTTCACAGCACTAGAATCCTTAAGAGCCCAAATGTGTCCAATAAGCTTAAAAAGATATAATTTAATAGATAAGATTTATTTTTAGATTTATTTTTTTAATTCTTATCACTTCTAATCAGAACAATAAACAACTAGGCTTTATTTTCATTTCAATATGTATCATTTTAAGAATATAGGCACTGCACTGTTTGTTTATACTTATAGATTCTTCCTCCTGCTTTTTGGCCTTTCAAAACTATAGTTATCATAGGGTTTTTTTACTGCCAACTATTAATCAATAGTTGTGACTATATATTGAGTATTTTTTCTCCCTATAAAATGATCTTAAAGACACAGTGGAAAAGTAATGTGTGCAAATTTCTTCGCAAGTCACACAGTTTATTCAGTTCAAATCAATGGATTATCTGCTTTCAGTCAAAAATAGTTGCTTGCCCTCCCTATAAGACATAAGTTTAGAGACTTCTTTCACAAATGAATAAACCAAAATTTCAATTACAGTAAGCCTACCAAAGAAAGAACTGAGTTTATTATATCTTAAAGTAATCAAAGAAAACAAATAAATCAAAAAGCTAATAGCTAAGACAAATAATTAAATGCCAAAAAAAAATTACCTTTATAATTCCTTAATCATTTACAGTGAATTATATGCATTTGAACTATGCCCCCTGACTGATATTTTCACTTAAGTACTTGACAGAGAGAAGCTGGAAACTTGCTATGAAGAGAAAGCATCGATTTGTGGCTGTTCTGCACTAATGGCTTCCTAGGGACTAATAAAATAAGTTAGAGCTTAATAAAATGACTGATCTTTCATTCAGGATAACAATGAACCTTAGCTGTTGAGTCAAGTAAGACTCATTATGCTAAATGACAAGCTAAAAAGGCAAAGTAGATGTTACATCTTCCCATCAACCCAATATATTATTATACAAGGACATATAAATTCCTTGATCCAAAGATGAAATTTTAATACGGTGTAGCAGTGACATACCATTTTGTACATGTTCCCTTCTGCCTACTAATCCCAGAGAGTACGCATAACATTCACAGAGAATCTTTGGAAAGTATGTTGATAATATAGCCCTAGATAAGTTAAGAAATTTAAGATTCTGCTTCTAGCTGTCATGAAAGTAGTGTTACCCAGTCAGATCGCACAAACACACACACACACATATATACATATATTAATTTTCCTACTTCAAACAATGAATATAAGGAAAAAGTAAGAGCAAGTAAGTTATCAGGATAACTCTCAACACTATTCCAGCCTCTGGGACTTCCTGAGCTGGCTAAGCCATTAGAATTTCAGAAACCATGAATGGATTTGTTTTACAAGATTATTCATTCTTCCCTTGAACCCATAAAACCCATAACATATGCATAATATGCAACTACCTTCAGAGGTCTGCTATGGAACAATTGAAGAACTATCACTTGTTCCTTCTGAACCTCTGACACCTCCAACTTCTAGTACTAGAAGGACAATCAAACCTCATTTATCTTATACAAAACACTGTGGATTTACAAACCTCCAGCACAACAGTTCTTAATCACGCCTGTTCCTAGGCTGAAAAGTCCTACTATACTCAATATTCAACCATATAGCCTCTGTCCTATAATTCTAGTCATCCTTTTCTGCATTCTTTGAGGCATCAATATTGCATACAGGATTAATGAAATGGATGAAAGACTTATTTATGCAATAGCATAAGTATGTTCTCTGTTTCTCTTTGATTTTTCCAGTAGTTTGTAGTTGGTTTGGTTTTTGACCACTGCTAAGCCCTGAGATGCTCTTATCAAGGAACTATCCATAAGAGGTCAGTGTTTTGATAGAAGATCAAATCCCTTTTCTGAAAAAGATGCATGAAAGAAAATATTTACAAATTTAAGGATAGGATTCTTCAGCTTTCATTACAATCACTAGCAGCAGTCAAGAATTTGGACTTCAAATATCTAAAATCATGTTTAAGAAAAAAATTTAAAGATATTATAAAACAAGTAATTTTGTTTCAGAATACAGTAAATTATTTTATTAAATGTAATAAATTTAACAAAGGGAAGGAGATGCTCAACAAAACAAAGGCCTTCCAGAAATAGGTTTCCAAGCGTAGCAAAGCATGAAAGCTTAAATAAAGGTTAATTCCAGAAATATCAGGGGCAATAGAATTTTGACATTTCAAGTTTCAGGGTTCTGCACAACTGTCTGGTTACTTCTTTATTGTGTTTATTCCCAGAACTGTTACTTTTTTGCGCACTCCCATTTTATTTATTTATAGTATAGGGTTTGGGGGGCTTTTTTTTGTTTGTTTGTTTGTTTGAAACAAGAATGTACGGGACAAATTCATTAATATTATACGATGTAATGTTTAATAATAAAGTAAAATTGTGGGATATTAATTAATATTATATATTGCTTGTCAACAGTAAAAATATTAGCTCAGTAGACACTTCATCTGCTGAGCTTAACCAAATCAGTCTTTCTACGATTTTCATTAAAACACATTTTCTTGAGTCAAATTTATACCCCTCATGGAATTTTTCAGCAACTTTAAAAGGAAAGTAACTTACATGGTAAAGACATCAATAACATCTCCTGCAGCTCTTGTCATCTCAAAGTAGGTTTGCAGAATGTTCACAGTTCCTGAAAGCGCTTCATGTCCACAGCCACAGAACAGCGCAACTCCTGCATAGAGCAGGATGGTAGCAATCAAAGATGCATAGGGAATGCCTCCCAGGCATTTGATGCAACACTCGAAGCATCCTACAAGAAAAAAAAGTTATATATTAATAGATTATATCAATAAAGCAAAAAGAAAGCTTTTACTCTTGAAGAATACTTTTGAAAATTAAAGACTTCATGCCAAAGAAAGATTAGGTCACATACAACAACCCAGACTGTCAGAAAATCTGTGTAAGGTTAGTTCAACTTCTGAGTTTTTTCAGCTGCTACTTGACCTGTTAAATGTAAATATGCCGTCTGATTAACATGAAAGGCTAAAGAGTTAGTTCCTGGTAGAGCTTTATATTTTTATTCAGAGCACATTACAATGCCAGTCCTAGGTTATACCTGTATTCACAATTCCTGTTGCTCGCTTTTCAGATTACTGAGGAGGATCTTCAGTAACAGGAAAACCAACAAAGAAAAAGAATATTCAATTCAAGTCCTTCCATCATCATTGGTTTATGCTCACAGCAGCAATTCCTTGTGTATCACTCAAATGCCTCACAAGAATAAATAAGGACATCCACTAAGACACAGAATTAGAAAAAGTATAGTTGAACTTTCTCTCAATGTATTTTACCCTGTGCAGTGTTTCTTAAGTGAGGGCAATTGTTCTTGAGTTATACAATCCCTAACTTTTTTCCAGCTGTCAGAGTGTTTAAAACAATGCCCAGTTCCACAAAAAGAAATTTCCTCAGCAACTGTGCTCAAGTTTCCAGCATCACCTTGCCCAGTTTGTCAAGTAGGATCATGAACTCAGCTTCTCTGACTCTTCTAAATCTCATCGCTCCCATAAGAACTTCTATACCCTGTAGAAGCCTTCTCATTGCCTTCTGGAAGGAGAGAGAAAGCAGGAACCACTGGCTGATTGAGAGAAGGCAAACATACATCAACTCAGAAATCAAAAGTTTTATTTTCTCCTAAGCATTACCAGTTCATACCAAAAACGACTTGGATAAAAAACAAGGTGAGGCCTATAAATTTTAAATGCTTATAGAGACAATGACCAATAAAAAATTACTTATAAGATGTTAAACAGGTATGAGCCTGCTGCAAAGACTTAGGCTATGCTAAATCACAGGAATACAAGTGATATGTTACAATAAAAAAAAGGCATGAGAAGCCATCCTCTGTTTTCATTATGCCTAATTCTCACATTTAATGTCAGCATGTAATTTCATATTTTGTCCTTTAAGTTGGTAAGTTTCAATTTCCTTTAGCCTAGATAAGCAAAGTAGTAATTTCCTGTCTATTCAAACATTCGTTCATTCATTTACTGTCTTTAATTAAAAAATATCAATCTGTCATATATACATACATGTTTAGCAGCTATTTTACACAAGATTATCTGAAGAGAAGAGTTTAGATAGTTTTCAAATATACACACATTCTTGTTAATTTAAAATACCTCTTGGCATTTTGTAAATGTAAATAAAACTACAAAAGGCAGTATTCAAATGGCTGGAGAGGTCCTGGAAGAAAAATATAATATACTGAACGTTGAATACACTAAACATGTAAAAGACAAAATAATTCCCAATCCCGTATGCTAGTTGTATAAAAATAGAAATTTTTAGTTTTATAAAAATAAAAAGAAAGTTATAGCTTGAGACTACTTTTATTTAAGCACAACTTACTATAGCAGAGCCAACTGTAAATCCCAAAATTTACAAATGTGTAAATTCATATATTTAAACTGCTGCCAAAGCTTTGATGAGCAACCTGTCGTACAAGTCACCCACCTCCAGCAGCCATCACACATGTCCATGAGTGTTACACCTTCCACGCTTCCGATACTTTGGTAACAGTGTTTCATTTTTTTTTTTTTTGCCCCTCTTTGAGCCAACACTGGTTGAAGAACATATCTTTCTTGCAATTCCTGTCATTCTACTGCACTAGCAGCAGGTAGCTTTCTTATTCAGCAGTACAAGACTTTAAATGTCCAGTGATCACTTTGTGTCTTTCTTCAGTGATAGACTATGGGGTTTTTGTATACTCTGTGGTATTTCATCAGTGCGAGATCTTAGGAAAATAAATCAATGTTTTGGGAGTAACTAATTCTATGTGCTGGTAACCACAGTAAGTGTCCTAAAATTCCTTTGGTCCTGTTTTCTAAGATTACCCTTAACAAAAACAGTGGTTAACTCTTCAGTGTTTAAAATCCTACATAAATACTAAAAGAATCATTCATTGAAAAATCTACTGTCAAAAAGAAAACAAACAAACAAACAAAAAGATATATTTAAAATATATACTTTGAACAAGAACTACAGGAAAATATATAGTTGCTTGACATCAGAGTTTATCACAAAATGCTCAATGACATTTTCAGCACAGAGTAACAATAATAAGTCTCAGAAAACTAGTACTGTTATACATCAATCAGCATTACATGAAAAAGTAAAAGGAGGCAGAGAGATTATAGTAGAGTGATAATGGGAGTGATGTATGAGGGCTTGTAAAGTCAAAGATGAAAAATTAAGGTAGATCTAAATGTTTTCAGGGACATATGGACTGTAGGAACAGTGTTTCTTACTATTGCAATAGCTTGGGGCAAGGAAGTGGAAGAGAGATTTTGTAAAGATTTCTTTTTTCCATTTTGAGAAAGGTGAACTGGAAGAGAAAAATTTAAAGAAATGGTAACACAAGAATAAAAAGAACTAATAGTCTGAACTAGAAGAAATTTCATTAAGGCTACACTCACATACCTCTGCTCTATTTAATAATGTGAACACTGTTACCCAGAAAGAGCTGGGTGTGTACTACCTCCTTAAGCTGCTACACCTCACCGTCTATGTCCAGTGAGAGCTGAGCACACACTGAGATGTCACAAACTAAGATGCCTTCAAATCTAGGGACAGTAATATTATTTTAACTTTATTATAGTGAAACAGTGTAAAAATATAGTAAAATAGCATAACAAAGTAAAAACAGCATAATAGAATAAAATTATGACAGATGTGATAATGTGCAATACAATTAAAACTTTAATCAGAAATAAATCTCTCATTACTCACATTCTTTCAAAATTTGAAAAAATAATTGAAACAAAATTTATAGTTTTTATAGAAGTGCTTCTATTCCTCTCTTGCATTAAAACTCTTCACTCTTATAAGCCTCTGAGGGAAGCTTTTAACAGTAGTATATTTTAGCAATTCAAGATTTTTTCCCTCATTAAAAAAATTGGAAAAAATGTATTCAACCACATAAAATAGTTAAATAACCAGGTATTATCAAAGCCTTCTTCCATAGGCCTACTACCTTTTTCACTACTTACTTCACTTGTAGCTACAGAGTTTTCAGTCAAGCTGAGTTGTCAAATCAACACAAAACTAAAGAAAACTAGTGAATTGGGATCAAGATTTTTAAATTAGTATTGCACATCATTCATACCTCACGTGAGGTAATGTGTGGTAGGTAATACTTGCTCTAATTCTTTTCTTTCAGAATATGCACATGGCTGTTTAATAACAGAACAACAGAAAAGCTATTTTCATTTGCACAATGATATTGAACCACCGGTGCAGAATGTGACTCAGCTGTGCAATGTGTATATATGTCTGTGTGAGACAGGCAGTCATTCACCTCTTCACCATCTTCACAAGGCAGTTAAAAACATACAATCACAGAAATAATTACTAGGAAAACATTGTATGCTCCTTTGATGTTTGTTCTCATCTTCAAATGCAGTTTTCAGTACTTTTCAGTTAACCCTGTAAAATAAGCTCATGCTATATACTTCAGTATCTACTGTTCTTATTTTGCTTATGTGTACCAATTTTTTTCTCTTGGGTAAAAATCTTCTTGGAACATGTGACTTTACAAAAAATATAGGAAGCAATTGAAAACACTATTCCTCTTTGTAGCTTTCAACATGAAGAACTGTACTGCTCTTTTTTTCCTTTATTTTATTAAAATCATTCCATAGAGAAAATTTAATCATTAAATACACAGAAAATGACAAGACTGAATTTTATTTTACATGGATAAAATACCCTCTCCATACACTGGCTTTATCCTTGTGTCAAAATGCAGTATATTAGTGTGGATTACATGCATCCACCTTCCAGTCAGCAAAGATCTCAGAGACAACTACCTTTGTTCTTCTTAATACAATTATTACTGTCTACATCAGAAATATTCTTTATATAGATATTTAAACTTCCCCTTCAAAGGGCTTGTAAGTGTTCTTATATAGGTTTCTGGGTTTTGGGTGCAAATTTTCTAGCACATCTCCCTAGCCAGACGCGTCCTGTTTAGACAATCTCTTCTCTACATCAAGAAGGCAAAAGATTTATATCTTGAGCAGATATCTTTATATCTAATTATGCACATAAATTGCACCATGACACATTTGTTTATGTGTTAATGGCATGTGAACTCTTTCTCCAAAGTGCAGATTAGGAGATACATCTGAGAAATAAAATACTCAATCCATTTCTGGACAGTGCATTTAAAAGAAGGAAAAAAAAAAATTTCAGGACTTACATCTCATGCATTTCTGTCTATGAAAGTGAAATTTAAATCAGTGATATCAGAACCAGTTTCAGAATACAATTATGCTACTGTCTTTTATATAAATGGTCAAGAAAATCCAATTTACCCCATTTTTCATTAACATGAAGAAAATAAATATTAAAAATATATTTAAAAAGTAAACAGAAAATACGGTTTTGCAAAGAGAATATTTCTTGTTTTGCTTTTTTCATTCTTTCTGATGCATTTTCAGCTAGAACATCTAGGATGATTAATCACAGGAAATTACATCTCCAAAGCATTAGTGATTAATCACATATAATTATGTCTCCAACAGGAACAAGTACTTCTGAAGATCATATAAGATTTTAATAAATTATTTTTCTTATCCAATTTTTCTTTAAAAGTTTTTTTGCTAATGTTAGGAGACACAACAGCAGAGTCCAAGAAAAATGCAAGAAAACTGAATAAACTTGAAAGAGAAAACAAAATAACAAAATCTTTGCCTTCCATGCCTGGTTAGGCATGCATTTTTTTCATATCTAAATTTGCACCACTTGTCACACAGCTTTCATGGCCAATCAACTCAAATACAGTTTCACAGACCACCATAAAACATGCAGATTTAGTTGTGAATTCTATTCATTTAGACTTAACCTCAAGAAGTCTAACTACTGTTATGTAATATTTTAATTGATAAATACATCCATTAAAACACATTGTTCTGAAGAAAAACTAGAACATTTTACTTATATCTAGTACTAAAAAAATTCAAATTATTCAACGTGTGGCACAACTTCCTGATCTGAAAATGGACACCAAGTCAACATAAAAGACAGAAGCAATCCAACTCCCTTGATATTGTTTAAATTACAGAAGAAAGACAAGGCTTTCAAGATGTGGTTTTACAAAGCTGCAAATGAGGTAAGGCAATATTTGGGAATGAATCATCAAAGATCATCCTTTTAGTTTGATCTGAAAAACCAGTTCAAGAAGGGCTGCATACACAATCCCATATGACTGCCCTCTGTGTCCCAGAGTCATTCATGGGATACAACCCCTCTCTATTCCCATCCCCTACTGTTATACAAGATCTACTGTAAATTAGAAGAAAATTTTATCACCTTGCTACATCAAATGCTAAAAATTAAAATAACTGTCTTAGTCTTGTTCGAGAGATGACTTATCATTTAAATTAGCTTTCAATGAGAATGAGAACGATTACTATTACAGAATTATCTATCAAGCAATGGAAGTACTTTTACCAAAACATTTGTTATGAGATCCTGACTGCTGGGACTACCGTGGAAAAATAAATAAGACAATATTTTGATTGAACTTTTATAAGCAACATGCTATGTGGAAAAGTCAGAATAATGCCACAAAAAAATCACAAAAGCATTTTCAGGCCAAATTAATGAAAGAAAATAGAAAACAGATATGCAGGAATTCTTTTATATTAAATTATGTATCATTACCGAATCTACTTTGACTTGTTATTTTCTTAGTGTGACTGGATGTTAGCTAATCAGATATCAGCTAATAACAAAAATAAAAGTATCAGTCCTTCTGCAATTAATAGTTGCATCAGTTACTACACTTACCATGGGACCAAGGTTAAGAGAAATCATAAGGACTCTTTCTTATTTAGATGAAAAATTTCTCCAATTAAATTGAAATACCTAAGTTGCATATTGTCACAATTACTGTAATGCATGTTTGCTCATAAGAGTTCTACTGCCCAAGATGATAACTAGATAGTGGGGATTTAATCTGGTTATACTAGATCTTGGAAGCAGCTACCATAAACTCTTCCCTTCATCATATCACTGTGCTTATATTATCTTACAATTAAAAAAAAAAAAAAATCCCACAAACCACATTTCTGTACTGGTTAGAATCAATAACCTGCAACCAGAAGCTGCTCTGTAACATCTCTGGCCTCAAAAATTCTCTCTCTATAGAAATATAACTTCACACAGCTCCTCCAGTCACAAAAAGCATTAAAATATTTACTTTTACAAAATCTATCCTACCTGACTGTGATCTGATTCTCTAATTTACAGAAAGCTTCAATCATCAAAAGAGTATGATTTTAGATATTTAAATGAAGCTGGGATTGTCTCACCATGAACATGTCAAGTCTCCACACAGAAAGCCTCTAGTAGCCCTAGGCCAACAATAATAATAATAATACTGCAGCATAAAAATCCACAATTTTCCATCATATTCACAGTATCAGCAAGGTTGGAAGAGACCTTAGACATCATCAAGTCCAATCCAGAATTTAACAGCAACCCATCATCTAAACCACGGCACTAAGTGCCTCATCTAGCCTACTCATGAACACCTGCAAGGTTGGTGACTCCACACCACTGTCGTCGCAGAGGCTGGCGATCTCAGCAATCACAGGAGACAGGGTTTCATCCAGGAACCCATTTAATGAGAAAACTTACAGCTTTTTATACTTTTTAGAAACTAGCATGATACATCTTTATTGGTTCACGCAACTGTTTTTAACTATTTTATTGGATGAGATGAAGCATTAGCTCATCTGTCTTTATTTTGAGAAACTTGGACTATTATTTTGATACTGGACAAAGCTGTTGATCAG